>JAQFZM010001234.1:0-19888 GCA_034695785.1 Galumna obvia | reverse complement strand
GTTGTGACTCTCGATTATAACAGTATTAATATATGAAAGATATTGAAATGAAAATAAGTGCAGAACCTATGAAATTAAAACGGTGTGCAGTGCTATGCAGTGCTCTGCAATCGATGCTCTTCTTAGCACAACTACTGGACTAATACAATATAATACGTATTTATCGCCAAAAGTCGCACTAATTTTTCGCTACTCTAAGAACTGATGCGAGAAATTTGATGCAAATCCAGAGGACGGGTAATACAGTTTAACCTCTTATATAAGGAGACAATGCCTAAAATGTGGTGTTTATTAAAGGAAGGCTCAACACAATTGATTCTATTCTTATTCTGTTCTTTTGTTCAGTCCTTGTTATAAACCAAAATCTTTATTTATTTTTGAATAAATACAAGAAAAACGTTTTTAGTAATTAAGAGGTTTGACTGTACCAGAAGTGAGTCCTTTGACTAACGCTTTACTAAAATTGTTTTGTTATTCAAATGAATTAACACTTTCTATAACTTTTTCAGTGATAACAGAAGGCTTTCCATAAATAATAGGCCCGACATTTGATTTGCTCTTCTTTTGAAACTTAATTTAAATTATTATTTTTCAGAAGAGAAGAGAATACTATGAACTGAACACTAAAATCAGAGGACAGAATAAGTTTAGTTTAGCCTAAAGTCAAAAATAATTATCTTTTGAGTGAAAAACCAATCGAATTATGTGTTCATCAAAATTGGTTAACATTTTTCATTGAAATCTATGGCCAACAAACCAGTGGTGCGTAAAAGTCACTCAATTTAGAAATTCTCTGATTCTATTCAACTGATTCTAGAATATTATCTTGCTCAAATAGTTGACTAGTATTTGTTTATCAACAATTGACAAATAAGCAAACTAATTTTAATGGGTCATTGCAAATATGGAGATATTTATTTTATTAGCAAAAGTTTAGGTTATAGACCATAACTTATGGCTTATCCTCTCTTTAATGTCAAACTTCTGAAACAGATATTTATCTATAATATGAGTGTAAATGAAATTTTCAATGAATGCCATATTTATTTGAAGATATTATTTGAAAAATATTCATTGAATTGAGTTTAAGCACTCATTTGTTCAAAATTATAAGTTTCCAAAAAATCCAGTTTTCGATAGAAATTATTTCTTTTTTTAGTGAATTCCTTAAAAAAAGATCATTAGAAACAAAGAGAGAAAAAGAGCGAGCACATTTAGAAGCCAAGATCATTTAAGAATACTAGAGAATACTTAGAAACTTTATACTTTTTTATACTTGAAACTTTTATTTTCATTTTATTCGGATGATTTAATGGATATTCTTTGTGAGTATTTCGAGCATAATCACAAAATAATGTATATAATCTTGGTCCTTATAAAAATCAATTTATTTTTGTAAACTCCTTGACTATCATTAAAGAAGTTTTTTTGGGAAAGTTTTTACTCATTTATATCTAATATTTGATTAAAACGAAAGAAATTATTTTCATTCGAATAATTTTGTAATAATTTCGTTAAAAATAAGAAATAAATTAATTTATTGAATGAGAGAATGAAAAAAAGCACTAAAAGATGAGTGCTGTGCACTAGAGAGAGAGAGAGAGAGAGAGAGGTATATACTATGTAATTATTTGTCCATGGTACTCTGAACAAAATTTAATACTCTATTGAATAATATTAATAATAAGAGAAGGAAAGGGTATTCTATTAATCTATTTCTATTCGTCACAATTCTTATTCGAGAACTGCACTGAATATGCTCTCCATTTGTCGTATAAGTGGGAGAATAAGAGCACAGAATAAGTGCACAGAAATTAATTTTGATTAAATAGAAAGCAAACGAATAGTAATACGAAAGTAGAAAAACATTTTATTCTTTGAGACTAAAGTGTAATAAATTCTTTTCACTTCAGTATCTCATTCTGTGTCCCTTTTCCCCCACAATCACTTTCCCTTGTTTATTACCTTGATACGCAAGGGAATTTAGTATATTACCTTCATTGAAAATAAATGATTGGACTTTCTATTGGGATAATTAAAAAATTTGACTCTCGATTGAAAAATGGCGTCTCTTTTACAATCATTTTATTCATTGAAGAAAATCTGTGCTCTAATCGTGAGCTCAAAGAGTTAGTACTCAACTCTTAAGACGAAGACAAATATATAAAATACAACTGACTATTTGTAAACTTATTCTGTGCCGTCAGTAATAAGTTTGTCTCAGGGAATACACAGACATCTCTTCATAGTGACTACCCTTTAGTTAAGATTAAGACAAATAAAGAGATTTTTTTCTTCGTTTAACTATCGTTTCATTGTTTTCCAAATGTCTTATACTTTAGGATTAATTTCAATCATTTGTTTCGATGGCATATAATTATTGAACCAAATATTAATTAAGGAATAGTTTTCATTCATAGATAATGTATTTATACGTCAATTATCAATGAAAATGATTATAACATAGAATACACAAAATGTATTAAATTCGTGAACAAACATTAGTGAAAGATAAATCTGCTTGATCACTAATGAATAGCTAAAAGCATAAGAGCAAACCATTTTCATATAGTGAAGGGCTTTTCGGACATTAATGTGAATTTAATCGATTTGAATAATTTCTCCTTTCTCTAAAACAATCAAGACACATTTTCCTCTATGTTTTACTCATTTTATTACACAAAATATGTTTGAAAATATGATAATCGGTTTAATGTAGAGAACAAAGAACTCCGGACTCATTACTAAACGTATGAGAACTCAATGACAGACAGAAAATGATTTTTCTTAGAAAACCCTAATTATTAAAACAAAATTATCTGATCCTAAATGATTACCAATGAATGGGAAGGCCATCAAATATGGGTTTTGGTGAACGCATAACTCACTTTCTTTGGTGTGAGCAAGGTGTCTTTTTTTCTAGAATACTTTCCTTCCTTTTGAATATTTTTATATTTTAACGTATATTTTGAGAAAATAGCTTAATAATTATCAAGATTATTATCAATTGTGTCATGGTAAGATCTAGATTCTTTACTCTAAATAGCTAGGTAATTGTCGATTAATAAAATTTGCATATTCTGTTCATTTCCTTAATGAGTAATCGAGGAAAGTTGAGAATAATTAATAAATTGCAATAATATTATTTTTAAAAGAACCTTGGTTACAATAAAAATAATAATAGTTTTTAGTTCTTAGAAATCTGACCATCAAACGAGACGGGGCCGGAGGAAAGGGGTCGCAAATATTTCTATTGTGGGGTCTGTATGTGCGCACAGAATAATGAAATGAAGTAAATTAGCGGAACGTATATAAAGATATTAAAAAACTATTCTTAACTAATATTTTGCGATAAAATTCGTTACTTTTGCCGAACAGAAGTTAATAGTATTAGTTCTGAAACAAAATGTGCGCTCATTTATGGATATAATGTATAGGAATTCAAAATAATAATAATTTTTCATTTTCTCTCTCTCCCTCCCTCTCTTTCTCTCCCTCTCTCCCATCTCTCTCTTTCTCTCTGATGTCATGAATTCCTCTCCCATTGCCTCTGACTGTCTGTTTGGTGGCGTTAAGGTATTTATGGCAGAAGTAGTCCTGAAAATTGTATAAAATCATTATAAAAATTGAATACCGATTCCCGTGAAAGTCATGCTCGACACGACTTATCCCCCACTCATTTCTCTTTTACACTAATTCCTTATGTGTGTTCCCCACTTTTCCTCTTATGCCGTTCCACTATTTTGTTCTTATGATGGCCTCAAGTTTGTAGTCAATCATCGATTTTTGTAGTTTTTAACAGAAAAAAAATATTCTTTAAAAATAGTCTCAAAGTTATTGATATCCAACTTATCCTCACTTTAGGTTCAATATTGGCTAAAATGGCGTTAAATCAGACGCCATTTTTAAACATTCTATAAGGTATTAGAATCATGATAAAATAAACAATGAATATTTCAGATTATCTAGATTACATTTGCTAATAGAAAGTTATTTAATGAGAACCACCTTGATCATTAAAACTTTAAAAGTAAAGAAACATTTTTCTTCATAATTTTCAGTTTGTTTTTTGAATAATTCATCCAAACTTTCAGATCCAGACTAATGAGGATGAGATAATATGAAGGGGACAGACAGTTAGGTCCGGGTTTTCATAGAATATTGAATTTAAAATAAGAGGAAAAATCACTTAATTTTTTAATAGTATTTCATTAAAACAAATATTAAATAAAAATTAATTTCATTTCCGTAGAGATAATGAAATTAATTACGAAAGACATGGAGAGCCCCCACGCCTTTACCCTAAAATGTTGTGTTTATCTTAAAAGAGAGAAAAAATTTGTTATTCTTGTTTATTATGCTGTGCAAACGCCAGTACCATATTTGGGTGTTTGACTGTATGTCCCCCTAAAAGTGATAGCACAGGGAACTAATTTGTATATTCGTTTTTCAGCCAAAATACTATATACAAGACATTTATCTATCAAAAAACCGGGCGCTCAGCCGCTGATTATTTATAAACACTGGGCCCGTAGTGAAGGCCTCTGCCATTCGTATTCGGCACTGCATATGGGTTAGGGGTTGAGACGTATCTCCAAAAAAGATACTCTCAAATACTCAATGAATTGAAAGCAAAAGAGAAGAGAAGAAAAAAATTACAGAATTCTTGAGATGAGATGAACAGAGATTATGTCAGACTATATATTGAAGGTATAATTCGTATCCGCCATCAACTTTATCACGATTTTTCCACTGAGCACAGCATAAATTCCTACTATCTGTGCACTCAAAGCCCACAACACTTTTCTCAACGTTAATCAAAACGATTTTTTGGTGAACCGACATAAAACTGAACAAGTTTTCAATTATAGCACAAAATACTTGATCTTAAAAGATTGTGAGATTTTACTTGCTAATTTTAAAATATTTCATCTAGATCTTTGTTAAAATTTTTCAAATTTTAATGAAGATAAATAAACGTGCAGAAAATACTAAAGTTTTTACTGTTACCAAGGAGAAAATATATGACAAACAATATAAGGGCAAAGAATGTCATATTATATACACTGAAAAAAGTATTAAACTTTTGGTTTGAAAATCAGTTTAAATATATTTTTCATGCCTTCGAGTCATTCAAAGTTTGTGTACAAAATATTCTATTGACTTATTGGAAGCGATAAAATTGAAAATGAATTGAAAATGATCATTTTTTCACTCTAGTTCAACTTTAGCTACATAAATAACCTGTTTTAAAATAAATAAGAGCTATCTCTTTTTTCAAATAAAGCTTGTTTTGATGAATTATTGCTAATTTGATAGGTAACAAATATTTTTAAACCTGCAATTTATATAAAAATTAATTATAAATAAATATATTCTATTCAGATTTAAATGAGATAGATACTTTTGAATTAGTTGACTGCAGTGCAAATGATAGCATATTCTAGTGGGCCTGCAATTGCCCTTGCTTAATTAGCTACTAATATTTAATGCTCGCATCTCAATAAATATCATTCAATGTGTTATCCTTTCATTCCTTGAGATGTTTGCCCTGTTTTGCATTAAATTCTCATTTGAATGTCAGGGATGCGCAACATTTCACAATTAGTTTACCAAAATTATCATGTTAAGAGTATTGCCTTAGTTATATTTTATTTATAAACATTCAAATAGAATTTTTATCCTAATAAAATAGATTGTTCTAGCTAAACTTAATCGTAAAATAAAGAAAGTACCTTGTTCACCATTGGGAATAAATCTTTAATTCATTAGATTTTATTATTATCTGTTTTCATGAAAAATGAGAAGAATTTTCTTTTATTTTTTTCATTACTTCTCTCTTGATTTTTAAACTAAACTCTAATTGCTCATTAAATTTTATACTAATAGCAAGAACAATGGCTTTTTTGTAGAATAATCTGATGGATGAAATTAAATTTTTCATTTTTTCTCCGTTCAAAACCCAAATGGGAAGCAATCAAATGGTATACTATTTTAGTTATATTTCAAACATTTGTGTTGATGTGAACTATGATCTTATTCTTTGCTGAAATGCCACTGAAAATCGATATAAATTTATCTAGCTTAGAATCTTGGTGACTCTAATTTTGGTAAGTGGTTTGTCCTGATCAATTTTTTGAGTTTATACTCACTTTTGGGAAATTTCAACTGATTTTAGAATAAATAAGGGATTAATTAAAATAAAAGTCAAACAAATAAAAACTAAAATCTCTTTTTCAAAGGCTTTTGATTATTGGACAGTCCATTGGCCTCAAGTCGTGAGCACAGCATATGATGATGATTATGATGTCCACTAAAGGATATAGCTATCCAACAGTGTATGTGCCAACACATTCTTATTCTGTGCTTTTCGATAATAGTGTGCACTTCATATCAGTAGATATGAGCGGAAGAGAAATATTTTTGTTCACAAAAATAAGACTTGAATTCAGTTTTTTAAAAGCATTTCTTTTTTGCATTCAATCCAATCAATAGTTTAGGGCATTACTAACACTCATTTTCAACCGCTTCTGTGGACCGGCATATCTCTATTGCATTCTACTATTGGCACAGAATATACTGATGATCGGGTAATAGGGGTTAAGTTCGTGAAGATCATAGTCTGATTCAGCCATCAATTCAGATATGGTTTTAAGTAATGTTTGTATGCCCTGTGCTCTCCTCTGTGCTGTGTTTGAATAGATTAGATGTGCTGTGCTATGTTTGCCCTCTTATTTTATATGCTGTGCGCTTAGTATGTGTTGGTTACCTCATATGCTGTGCGTTTCTTATGATTAATAAACATTCTTATCTCATGTGAAGTCTACGATAATCTCAATCATTATATAATAATTTTCACTCTTAACTATCATATTTTATCAGATGTTGATGATCAGGCTTATATAAGATTCTAGATCAATCTATTTGATATGAAATGAACCTTAATACAAATCTTTACGCTATTATTTACTAAGAATTTGTACAAATGTCTTCTATTTATGGGTCAAACATATTTACCTTGATAACATCAAGATACATTGATATATTTTCTAATTATTTAGGTTCTATCTTGGTCATTGGAGATATATTAAATGTGAAGTTAAAAATTCCAAAAAGAAACTTAAAATTTGCATGGTAAACAAAACATCTGGAATCTTTAATGATTCCTTACTAAATTCAAATTAAAGCAATAAAATCAGCAAGCATAAAATTAAGAAACAATGAGTATACAACTTGGTCACACATGACTTGCTA
Source organism: Galumna obvia (assembly GCA_034695785.1). Taxonomy (NCBI): domain Eukaryota; kingdom Metazoa; phylum Arthropoda; class Arachnida; order Sarcoptiformes; family Galumnidae; genus Galumna; species Galumna obvia. The sequence goes on along the minus strand of JAQFZM010001234.1, from coordinate 12,634 downwards.
ATGAGTACCACCTTGGTCATCCCTATTGTTTATACACGTCTTTTGAAACGATGTTTGAATGAAATCAATGTTTTTATATAAACTTTTTTTTAGTTTAGATTTGATTTAACTCACGACTCACTGGACTATTAGCGAACTATTTAATATTGGAAGTGTCCTAGTTCACTTGTATTTCTTTAGATACTTTGATATATAACATTAGGTTTGAGGTAATTGTTTACCGAAAGCTTTTCTTATTTTTTTTATTCCTTTTTAAAGTCTTATGGACTGAATAAATGAGTTATTGCTTTGAAAATCGATTCAAAACAACGATTTTCTTAACTTTAATTCAATTGAGTTCTCATTTGATTTGTATTTTATATACCGTATTCTCTTTCAATGACTGACAATCTATTATAAACAGGGTATGAATGAGTGACAGTCAAAATAAATGAAAACTCATTTTAAAATAAAAAATATTTGAAAAGAAGTGCAAAATCTATTTAAAGTTAAAAAAAGATTAATATAATTACAAACAAAGAGAATCTTGCAATTTAGCTGACAATAGAATCTATTAATTAAGTTTAAAATTAATTGAAATACACCTCTAATGGTTAAACTTCATGGATGAGTTTAAATTGAGTAACAATTTTAATTTAAAGGGAAATACGGTATAAGAATTTTTTCGATTCAAAAAATGGCTTTAATTCAGTCTATATTCGGATCATTAGTTAAATTGTTTTTACAAAATCTTTGATAAATAATTTTAAACTAATTTAAGCCCTAAAAGTATTTAATGAATGAGAAAATTTCTGATTAAATTTCTTGTTTTTTATTATTATTTCTCATTTCTGTTTAAAGGCAACACTTATTATGGTATTAAAATGAAGTGATGTTACATTTTGGCTCACATGCTCATGGCATGTGCCCAATGTGCTCTTGCTAAGTTCATAAAATTGCCGGTAAAATATGCCGGAATTGTTAGAAGATTTACGTTTAATTATTTTTTATTTCTCTTTTGTTTAATTTATTCCACTCAATTCTTAAATAACCAAGGTTGTGAAATTAATGATTGATTATTTTAAAGAGAAATGCCCTAGATAAAAATTAAAAAATTTATTCAATTGTATAACTTCATTGTTTAAACAATTAACTAGTTCATATAAAATCAGTTTTTTTAAACTAATAAATAATTTTTATTATCCAAGAAATAGAGAGCTTGGTTATTATCGATTAACTTTTTCTAATTGATTAAAATCAGAACTAGTAACTTTTTAAATTGAAATAAAAGTGAAATATATATTTTCTAAATTGTCATTACTTTTAAGCCAAGTTTTATGACGGGTGTAACCAATGTTCCGCCTCATGTAAACTTTTTAACATGGTAATTCACTCTTTTAAATAAATTTCATTAAAGTTTTTTTTTGTTGATTAAAAATATGGAAATCTTTTGATTATTTCAAAGACATAGTTATTGACAAAAACTATATATTAATAAAAGTTATGAAAAATCATAATTAGATTAAATAAAAACATAATTTTGTATTTCTCTTAAGGAAAGGGAAGGAAAGGAAAGGCAGAGAAAAAAGTAATAAATTTTGTATTAAATTGCTATGAATTTAGTGTTTGCCTTAGAAAGAGCTCAGAATAAATAAGAGTAGGAAAACAAGAATCGAAATAAAAAATAAGGCGAACGACGATAACTTTCAATTGAAATGAGGGGGTATTGACTCGAAAGGGGGTCTCAAAAACGGAATTATATACGAATATTGAATAAAAAAACTGTTGATTACCGGCATTAAGAAAAAACGATCGAAACCTACGCTCAGAATAAGAGAAAAATATTATCGCAAATAAATTAAACGTTATCTTCGGCTCTGAAAGGAAGGCCTCCTTTTATTAACACAAGTTATGAAAAGAAATTAAATCCCAATTAGAAAAGAGCGCACAGACTCTTAGGAAACTGCACTCGTCTTCAGTCAATTAGTACTGTCCGGGGGAGTATTCTGTGTGTGTGTGTGAGTCGTGAGCGTTGAGCACAGCATAACTATATCTCCAACAAGTTTGAAATCATTGACTCCTTTGGTCCATAAGTCAGGACCGATAAGAGGACAGAATAATATACAAATCTATCTCAAGAAAAAAAGAAAAGGAAAAGTATATGCATTCCAGTGCCGACACTGAGTGACGAGTGGGCTGTCATTCAATAGTTTGCTTTATATTTGAAAACGACTCTTATATTAGAAAATTAATGATAAGAATTGAATTACTAAACAAAACATTAAAAATAAATCAAATATTTTTATTTTATCGATAAATAAGTCATAATATTTATTACCAGAATCTGAGCCCACATTTGAAAAATAAAATTTCTTTTTGATATAATTATATCAAAAGTATACTTAGATTTTAGACCTCGGGATAAGACTATTCCTAACATATCCGTTGCTGTTCTTAAGCCAGAGCTTTAGAAAGGCTTTCAATGGGAGGTCAGACTTTATTTTGATTTGAAATTAATCTCATATTTAAAGCAATTTTTTTCTTCTTTTAATTAATTTCAATGAAATTTCAGATTAAAGAGATTTTAATGAAAATATTTTAATTAATAGAAAAAAAAGATTTTAATGAGTTATTTAACATTTTAGAAGGAATTAACTTGCTTAATTAATAATGCAATTTCTAATAACTATTATTTTAACAAATTTTCTAAAATTTTATATTTCGTGACTCATATTCTTTTTAATGGATTAGTATTTTTCCTTCAAAATAAAAGTTATCTTGTTCATTTAATTGATACATATCTTCTAAGAAATAATTAATTAAATATTAATTTAACCTGATACAAATTCATGAAGGAATATAATCTTGCTGAAAATATGAAATATTCATTATTTTTCTCATGAAAATCTAAATAAGCTTGCTCATCTTTTCCAGGAAAATGAATGAATTGATTGGAAATCTAAAAATATCTGCACGATATAAATATCAGGAAAGAATTTACCATGATACTCTTATCCAAGAAATGAGACATTAAATCACTTTTTTATTGTGAGAGAAATAGTGGCGGAAATTCCGATCAATTTTTTCATATCAAAAATCTTTGGGAGAATAAAACGGTTTGGAATCAAAATAAATGAGTTCTCACATGACTTTCCTTTTGAAAAGAGAGAAAAAAAGTCAAAACTTTTGATTAAATTTATAAGAAGTGAAAACATTTTTACAGAATTTAAAACAATTGATTGACATCTTTAGCAAGATACTTTTGATAGATTATGGCCATAGCCAGGAGAGTCTCATCGGAACAAATATCATAAAAATCCCATTTATATAAACACTGACTCATATGAAATGTCAAAAATATGGGGACGACATCTCTCTTACTCTCTGTGGGAGAGGCAAAGAGAGAAAGAGAAAAGTTTTGAAGCGCACAGAATAAGGATAACATTGGGAGGCATTAATTTGAATAAATCTCTTTAGAAGAGAAACTGAATGACTGACTAAAGAGATGGCACTCAAGAGATATGACAGTTGTCTGCAGTGTTGTGTCGGCAGAGATTGTCTTCACTGATATTTCATAGAAATCGGGTATAAATCATAAGACATTTACAGAGATTTTCTGGTTATAGACATCTCTGAGAACGAGTGGTTAATACCATTGAATGCATTTATCTTTCATTTGAAATCCAATTATTATTGAATCAATTCATTGAAGACTTACCTATAAAAAGGTTAATAAAATGGTTAGAAAGGGTTTGAATGGAAATGAAATATCGTGAATTTCACCTTTATCAAATTAATTGATCATTAGCTTTAATTTTATTAGGTACTAATTGGTTATCTTGGTCAAAAGTATATAAAAAAAATACTCTGAGAAAATATTCAGTGAAACCCGTGAGAAAGTGACAGTAAATTTAGAAAATGTATATTGACCTAGCTCACATTTAAAAGTCAAATTAGAATATTTTGCTTTTCTATAAACGAATATAAAAATTCAATTAATATGAGTTTTAGATAATATTTTTCATAATTTTTCTCTTATTTTTCATTCGTTGCATATCTATAGTTATATTAATAAATGTGTGGAAAATATACTGTCCTTTGATTCTCATAATCATTAAAAATAAAAAATAGAGAGCCTGTGCCGACACGACAGTCCCTTTAGTACATTGCCTTTCAATGTCTGTCTTTCTATCGACAGTTTCACAACAACTCTTATTCAAAGAGAGAGGTTGTGCTGAAAAGTCTCAACACAGAAGAGAAGAGACACTGAAATTAAAGTCAAAAAACAAAGTCAAGTACTGACTGATCATAGGCTCAGATCAGGCAAATAGTGGCCAACACAGAGCACAGCACAGCAATCAACTAAAATACAACTCTGAAATGAGTTTCACGTTTTTAGGGTCGAAGGCCATCCACTGCCCGGAGCGCAACCATTTAAAACATTAGATGTTAGCCCTAAGTCACAGTTCTAACCTCCCGGTGCTCTCACTCTCTCTGTAGTTCAATTTTAGGCAAAAGTCATGAGAGTGGAGAGTGAGGAGAGAGAGAGAGAGAGAGAGAGAGAGAGAGAGAGAGAGAGAGAGCAGCAAAAAATCATTCTCATCTCATCTGCAAAGCTATTGCCTAAAACTTGAAAATACATTATATTTTGTACTTCATTTAAACGGAGAGCAAAACATTTTTCTCGACTCTTTGGCCATACATTAAAAAAATGTTGAGACATGCATTGCATGAACATCAGTACCGGTGCACTCAGGACTACGACCCATATAATTAACTAAAAGAAGAGAAGAGAAAAGATAGAGATAGAGGTATTGCGAAAATAGTTGGACTATCAGTAGCTGTGATTCTTAGCAAAACAGTAGACCTAATAAACGTTATTTAAAATCTTATCTCTTGTTTTTAAAGAAACGGTAGCCGTGAGAGAGTGAGTCACAGAGAGTCAATAGAATTTTAGAAACGGAGGGAAAGAGTCGTCGGAAGAATTCCTTTTTTTCAGATAATATTTTTGTCTTTATTTTTATTGGAAAAGATTTTCAACAGAATTTTTGGGCAAAAAACTATTGTGAAAATTATCTAAATTTGGGCTCAGAATAAACTGTATTTCCCTCTCTATTATATATAATTCCTTTTATCACATTATTAGTGGAAGTCTTAAAACTAAGTGAAAAGTGTTTTAAAGTATTTCATAAATTGAGTGAAAAATTTCTCCATTTCTTTGCTTTTTATTTCACACGAATTATGAGAAGAGATTTATGTCATAAAAGTAAAGATTAATTAAATTTTATATTTTAGTCGAAACTCTTTTGAAGCTTAAATTCTATTAAATAAAATGAATATCTGTTTTGTCGAAACCCCTAATAGTAAAATGCGATTTCAATCATTTCTTTGGGACATTTCTTTTTTTAAAATGAGAAAGGTCAAAAGTTCTCAATTAACAAAGATAATATTTAAAATGTATTTAGTAATGGTGTAAAATGTTCTAGTTAAACTTGATTAAGCTTTTATCTAGATTAAATTTCAACCCAATTTCAATAATTATACTAATTTGGAGAGAATTAACATCCGATACAAATGAATAGAAATCGGATATAATATACAAATCTATAAAAATATAATTATCTTAAAAATCACTGAAAACTTGTTCTCATTCGATATGTTTTCGGTTAAAAAGCAAAGAGAAAAAAATCCATTTCTCTATGGCTTTCACTTAACACTCAATACTCTATTGAAAGGAGTTTTAGTTTAGAATTATTTTCACATCAAATAAATAATAAACTTATTGTAAAAGAAAAACTTCTTTTTCGGTAAATGAGTTCCCAAAACATTAATATTAGTTTGAAATTCAGTGATATCTTAATGGCCTCTCTTTATATCGATATTTAAGCGCTTCTAAACTATTCAGAGGACGGAATTTCGGCTCAATTTATTAGTTCGTTAACCGAATTATTGATGAAATGTTCGTTAAAATCATTTCACAGAAAATGATTGATTCAATTTCGGAGATTAGAATAAGAAAAACAAATTTAGGCCTAAAATATGGGATGAGCAAGGTGGTATTCAATCATTGTATATTGTATATCAATCTTCTTTAGAAAATTGTTCTAGCTGCCAAATTTACCATAATAATTTCAGAGTAATCGAGCAAAGAGATAGTAGAGATTAAATTACTTAGCTTGATGAAATTTCTGCTCTAGAACATATTGGCAAGGAAATACCAAGTAAAGTACAAACTACCAAGTAAACTTAAATAGTAAAATGAATACCAGGAACATTTAAATAAATATAATATTTAATGCTTTGGTAAAAGGATTTTGTGAAAATTATCCCAGAGGGAAATAGTCAAGTATATAGACTCTCCACCGAGAAATATGACTGTTCTTCACATTAAATGAGTGGTCATAAAGTTCTGTGCCATTTATTCTATCAAAAAAAGCAAATTGAGACCAATGAATGTATTTAACCAATACTTCTTAAGTCTTATTGTCATTCTATGCCGGAAACTAATATATTTCTTAGCATCTATTGGTAGCACCTTGGCCATCTCTGATTAATGACAATTTCAAAGATAACTTTTCAATTAAGGATTCAACTCATGTATTGAAAACTAATTTTCTCCGGAAAAATGAATTTTTAATTTGACTTAAAGTTTATTTTTATAGTCAATCGACGAAATCCATAGGAAAGTCATCTTTTTTTCGGTGAATAGCACTCGAATTATACACAAAATGAGAGCCAAAAAAATCTGTATTTAAATATTTATGAAAACTTTTCCTCTACTAATGCTTTTGGTGTACCCACTCTTCATTCAAAATACATATCAATCGGTATAATAGAGCACAGCATAGGAGAGCACAGAATTAAACACTTTTCAAACGGTTACAAACTTATAGCTAATGAAAAAAATAGAAGAAAAAGTCACTAAAATTAAATAAAAAACTACTCTTAATATGAATTTCATTTACATTTTATGCTGTGCTTCCAGTGTTTTGAGGGCATGTATTCTCGCTTCCAAAAAAAGCTATTAGTAAAACGAAGAAACACTGTGTATGAGAGCACAGCCATGGCTTTAGTTTAGAGAAAAAAAAATAGTTAAGAGTAAAAAGAGATAGAATTAAGAGCACAACCGCTCCAGGGATTGATCATTAAAGAAATTGACTGCTTATATACATCTTGTTTGCTAGTCTCCAACCCAGAGCTCTCACATTTTAGTATACCTGTGCTTAGAGCTACTGAACTAAGGGCTAACACCAGGTGGTTATCTTTAAAATTAGCTTGGTATTTTGTATTTTTATATTTTTTCCTATTTTTATAAAAACAATTTTAATTGAAGCCAAGAAAGATGGCGGAGTCTAATATAGCTTGATAACTTAATTGAATATAAGTCTATTGACAATTTCAAGACACTTATCTTAAGTGATCTTGGTAATGGTGGCTATAAAATAGGCCTAAAGATGTGATTGAAAATTCTATTAATGTCTTTTGGTTTTTAGATAAATGAGTGAAGAAAATCTTAAATAAAAATTATTGAAAAATACATTTACTATTGAAACCATCATTAATTAAATTAGTGAATTCTAAATTGATCTAGTTAATATTGCTCACACACACAGAGAGAGCTAAAAAACGATTTATTACCACTTATTATTTAATGCTTGTTCATTTATTAATATTTATGTAGTATATTTAAAAAACGTTAATTTTAAACTTCCTTGTTCATTTATAATCAAGTTTAATAAATAGATGAATTTTTAATAGAAACAAGCACCAATTAATTATTTTCTATGATTAATTGCGAATATTATTGTCCATGTTTGTTTTACTATATATGTCTATTTGACTTGAGCTAGTAATTCACTAATCTAGATAGATTAGAATCAAATGACTATTTCATGGGAACAGAATATTATGGGGTAATCGTGTCAAAATCAAAACACATTATTAAAACCACTCTTAGAGCTCTACCTGTGCTCACCTGTTCTTCTAATCTTCTCTACATTTATTCAATTACTTATTTGTTGACCTCTTATTTCTCTCTCTCTCTCTCCCTCTCCTCTCCTCTCTCTCTCTCCCCTCTCTTTTCTTCTCTCGATTTCATTATGAACAAATTGAATAAGAGCAAGGACAGTTACCCTAATGAGATGAAATAAAGTTTACTAGCTCAAAATAACTAATAAAAGGAATGCCAATCCATTAGTGGCACCGGAATCACAACCTATTCCTGTGATGTGCGTCCAAATGGTTATAATGTTTGAGAAAATAAGAAAACAGAAGTTAATGGCGATTGAAAACTAGTAGTTGACTACCGGTCACAATATAAACACGAATCAGAATTCAGAGTTACTCTTTTATGCTGTTCACTAAAACCACTGCTTAGTTGCAAAGAAAAATTGTGCACGAATTGGGCATGAATTGTGCATGATCCTTTTTACTAACGGCAATAAATTAGTAATAATTCAATTTTTTTGTGTAAATATTTTTTTATTAGTTTTTTGTTGTAAAAGACATCAATAGTTTTGTATTTTTTTAAACAAATCAGAGATGAAGAGAGAGTTTAAACGGAAATCAAAGCTTAGGGGTTATTCCTACAAATCCAAAACTTAATATGACCATGGGTACAAGTGTAGGATTACTAAATTGATCATGTAATTTTGTAAAAATGATTAAATGGCTTAAATCCCACTTAAATCAATTTTTTTTCGTCTAAAGCTTTATTTTTAACAAGATTAATTTTAAACTTATATTATTTTTGGGTACCACTAATAAATTATCCTAGCATAAACTCTAACATTAAATAAAAGTTGTCTTGATTAAACTCCTCGATGACATCCCACACACCCTAAAAAACGGAAAGACTGGAGAGAAAAACGAAAACTGATTTGAAATTTTGTTTTATTGTATGAAAAGCCATTTTAACTCATTTAACGCCTCTATTGATGGCATCAAAGGCTAATAAATAATTACATTTTGTGTTTAGAAATAAATTGCTTCACATTTTTCTTAGCCTTTAATCTGATATCAAATTCAAATCTACGGTTAAAATACAACTGAATTGAAATTCTCTTTTTCTACTATTCCTTTGCTATTATGCCTTTTGAACAGTAGATAGTAATGACCAAGATTGCTTTCAAGCAATTCTTAATATTACCAAGTTATCGTAATTATTCTATAAAAGTTTTACTAGGATAATTGAATACCACTTTCCTTAAGTAAGCATATCTTGAACTTGATCAAATAAATTTCTGCCTACATATTGTGCAGATTAGGTCATTTGAATAGATTGCGTTGAGTAAATTTAGTATAAATGAGTCAGGCCACTAACCCTACCTGTGCTCATAAATCGTGAGCACATCAATAATGTCAAGCATTGATTGATAAGAAAAGCAAAGCATTGAATCGTATTATAATAGAGAATAATATTATATAAAAAACAATTCTTTGCATTAGATATCAGTCTTCAAACAATTTTAACGCTGAATATAGCGAACAGAACAGAACAGAATAAAAAAAATCAAATACTCTTTACTTTTCCCTTCTTTTTGGGCTCATCTCTCACTGAAAGAAAGAAAGAAAGAGTAGAGAAATCTCTTCAAACAAATGATGAGATTCTTTACATAAGATGTGATTCCTATTGTCTTAAAGTCTATGTTAAACATTAGTGGATGTCTTTCCTATCGATCGATTATTTTTCGATTTCCGTTCCGTAAGTTTTTTCATCTCTTTTTCTTTCCTCTGTTCCTATCGTTCACTCCCTTTCCCTCTCTATTCAAATGTTATTAAATTTTTGCTTTTGAATGTAAAAACAAACAGAGAATCAGTCAAATAGAAATCATGGGCTTAAAAGTGGGGGAAAAAACATTGTATTTATGGCTTTCAATATGTGTTTTGTGTTTTTTGATAAAAAATAGTGAAAAAAAATAGAAAACAGAATAACATTTGATTTAAAATTGGATTAAAGAACTTTTAAGAGTCTTATAAACAGAATATTCTATAACTTTGATTTCTAGTGAAGAGTACATTTACCTTGCTTAAATCACAAAAATATTAGGAATACTGACCAAGAATTATCATGCAAATAATAATATATTTCTTATGATTAAAATTAGGTCAAAATTAGATTATTTTAATTTATTTAATAAGTATTCAAATTTTCATTAACCAACTTTAATAATGAGAATGTTAACCAAATTAACCTAGATAAGAAAAATTAACTTGTATAATTTAATAACTCATCAAAAGAGATGTTTATTCTCAGAATAAAAGAAATTAATTAAAAAAATATTAGAGAAAAGAAAGACAACAGAAAAGACACTATTTTAACAAAATGACAATAAGTTGTTAATTAGATGTGAGAAACAGAATTAACATTAACTATTATAGTACATTTGGGAGACTATCTTGGTCATTGCACAGATGTTGCCATTGAATTGATGAAAATTTTCGTTTTGTGCGCCTATTTTTTAGGCAAATGTTTTGCAACTAAATTGAAAATCCATATTCTAATGGCTTAACGAGAAATAGCGTATAGTAATAGCGGTTGCTTTTAAAAATGTATGAAGAAAAATGTGCTAGGCTCATCTATTTTTTTCCTCCTCTTCTTCTTCGAATGTTATGTCTGTGCCAATCGATTCTGGGCCACTTTTCTAATACTATTGCATTTACCAATTTTTTTTATAAGACTTTTCCCTTTTCCTATCAAAAACTTCCTGTTTTTTGAAACTTAAGAACGTTTTTAGACGTTTTTCTGAGTTTATATGAGCAAGCTCTATTATCCTATAAATTTTACATGTTCTTTAAATAAGGTTCAATAAATTCTTGTAAATATTTGCTGATATTTCAAAATAATATTCCAAATATTATTTGAAATATAGCTTATCATAAAAATTGATAATAAAGACCTTGGTCATAACATACCATTTTACAATCACATTATAACTGATAAAAGAAGTAAAACTATTCCCAAATAGAAATATATAAAACCCATTATAGAAAATTTATGATTTAATTTAAAACTATTTCCTTTTCTCTAAGTTTTATTGAAAAAAGTCTTAATAATTATAATTAAATTTTTTTCACTGAATATTTTCTTCGGAATTTGATTAAAGATATTTCTCTTAATAGAATACATTCCAATGGAAAACCAACCGAAGGCTGTTCTAAAATAAAACTCTATTTAATAATAATATTATGATTTACTAAAACAGAGTTTTTATATTAAACACGATTTAGATTTAATGCAGAATTAACTGTAATTTAATTCATTATAAGTTTAGGGCACCGGATGTCTGCTCAGCACATCAAGAGAGGCATAGAGAAGGCATCATACGATTGATAAGCCATTCTCAGTAGCACTAGAAGTTGTGCAGTTCCTCTATTTTTCTTTTTTCCTTCGTTAAACTATTATTGAATAATTTTCACCTTTTATAGTCTGGTCAGACCTGAAATATCAGTTCCTAAACACTTACTGCTTAAACTCTTATCAGAATAAAATTAGCTAGATAAATTTGTCTTGCATTTCGGTAATTTACAAATTTGTATTAATGAATTCTAAGATTGTTCTAGTTCAAAAAAATATCACTTTAAGCTTAAGTCAAAGGCTTAAAAATCAACGAAATATTAAAAAATTTTAAACAAAATAATAAAAGACATTCCAATGAGGAAAAGGAATTATTTTTTTGTTTAAAAAAGGGTTCCAATCGTTCACTAACTCATAACATGTGCTCAAAACTATTTATCCGGAAAAGCATTTTATTGATAGAATTATTACTATAAAAGAAAAAAAAGTGAGGGAAGAGTTTAGGAATAAATAAATAAGTGATTGGTTTTTGTTAAACAGTAAAAGGTTGGGCACAAAACATAATAACATCGTTTAAAATGTAGCATGATCATTAACATCATTGACCATCACTGTTATAGTATTGAATAACTAATTTGTTTACCAAATTTTGACTATAATTATGTAAATTCAATGTTAAAAATACATTAATAGTCTTGAGTTTAAAATCTGTTGGTATGACCAAGTTAACTTTATTAAAAGCCGATATATTCATCTATAAATCAAAAAATAATAAACAAGCAAGCTCAAATTAAATAAGAATTTAACAATTTTTCAAAATGGCTGATTTAAAATAATCTAAATTTTTTCAAAAAATATGATCTAGTGTGTTTTTAATTAGTATAACCTTGGCAATCATAAAGTTAAAAGTGGTAAGAAAACCATTTTTCAAGTTTTTAATATTTTTTTCAGTGGCTTCAGTCGATATTCTTCTGAAGAGTTCACTGAATAAATAAATTTAAAGATTATTTTAAAACATAAAACTAATAAAAAAATATAACTGAAAATTAAAGCAGTTTTTCCGGTTATATAACCAAATATGAGTTAATCATTCAAATCTAGTGAATAGTCTGAGCTGTGTATGACTTAGGAGTAGAGAAGAGTCAAGAGTCGAGTCCCAAACTCTTTGAGATGAGAATTACCTCAAGTCATGCAAAACAGAGTAATAATTCTATTAATGGCTTTGAATGTAGTTCTGATTTCTTTGGGAAAAACATTTTTATGATTTTTATGTATACCTGAAGAGAGGGAAGAGGGAGAGAGAGAGAGAGAGAGAGAGAGAGAGAGAGAGAGAGAGAGAGAGAGAGAGAGAGATAGAGA
>JAQFZM010001233.1:0-19916 GCA_034695785.1 Galumna obvia | reverse complement strand
AATATTAAATAAATTACATAAAATACCGATTTTATGAACCAATCAGTTTTATGAACTAAATCCATTTTCCCAATCGGCTCATAAAAATGATCGTCGACTGTAAATATTTCTCATACTTTGGGAGATATAGCGATGTTTAGCATACTTTCGGCCAAAACACAAATACAATCAATCAGTCATTTAATGGAAGTGTTTGACATCAATATATGGATCGCATTAATTGTTTTATATATATTTTCATCGCTTTTAAGTTCTATTATTGAAAGGACTTCCTGGCCTTTGTTTTACTATTTCGGAGACCTTTTATCGCAACCAATATTTCATTGGAATCGCAAACAAAACACATCATTAATAACAATGAGTTGGAGTTGTGGCTCACTTATAATAATGTGGGCATTTTCCCGAACATTACTTACATTTCTAGTATTCCCGACCCCTTACGATAAAATTGATTCGATTATAGATTTAGCTAAAAAGGACATAAAATTTGGGGTCTTTGAAGAAGAGACTGCTTTTGAATATGTTTGGGATCGAAACGAACCAAATTTTCATTCATTTAAAAATCGTATCGTAAACGAGACCTCAAGTATTGTTGGCAAAGAAATGTGGGAACACAGAGTTTTTACCGGTATATCCAGCGGTACATATGTATTGGTCACAGACCAACCCTTTAATGATTATTATTTCGCAACAAAATCGAAAACTTATAGAAACCTTTATCGTTCCCGCGATAATAACCTGGTTATGCCCTATTTTATAACTCTTTCAAAATTTAATCCACATCTTTTAAATTCAGCCATAAATGATGTGTAAGTTTATATACAATATTATTAAATATTATTAAAAATATTTAAATTTTAAAAATAAAATTATAGAATTCGTTCACTTTTTGAGAGCGGATTATATGAGAAATGGGTTAAGAATACCCTTGAGATCAATAATTACGCCATTATTGAAGGATTAGTTGAAACGGAATCAGAAGAATATAAATATTCAAAACTAACTTTAGATAACTTTAAAGCTTTGGTTTATGTAAAAATATTAACAATAATTTTATCTTTTATATCACTTTTAATTGAAATATTTCTTAATTCATATTCTGTTTAATTCATCAAGGCATATAAATATCGATTATATCATTTGTTTTTTTCACATTTTTATATTTTTCCAATACATAATTTTCTAATTATTATTTTATCTAAAATTTGAAATGAAAATAACTTTATATTAAATAAATAATAAAACTTTGAGTTAATTAGTGCTAATATAATATAATATAAACATGAAATCAAAACCATCTTTAATGGATTTTGGGCTATCAAATCCTTAACGCAAACTAGATCTAATATATTTTTTAACTGCAAATATGGTTTTGTCTGGATATTATAACTCTTAAAAAAATTTTCATTATCTTGAAAAATTACGAAATTATTGCATTATATAAGTCAAACTTAATAGAGCAAGAAGTAAGTTAGTTTGAAATTTGGTTTGTTTCATTTTAAAATACTAAAAATTTAAGTCGACAGGTGTTTTAGGATTTCTCGATTACCTTAATTAAAGACAAAATAATTAAGAAAATTCGCAAAATTATTGAAAATTAGCAAGGCTTTTAATTGAAGATTATCAGGCCAACATTATTGAAAATTGCATAATATACAAAGGTATTTTTTTAGCTGCATAAGATATCTAAAAATCAACTTGTTAGGTTTATTCGTTTAGTATTAATCCCGTGTAATGTGAAGTCCTATACCTAATTATTTCAAAAATAACCAAAAATTAAAACTTTACTACAGTCACTTATAATAATCTTTATATATTTCTAATTATTTGTCCTAGATAGTTAGTTTTTAGATAACATGCAGCTCGATTGCCTTAATATTTCATGCTATTTTCAATGAATTTAGCTTTATAATTCTTTATTAATTGCCCTCAAATTTTTAAATTTTTTTTCGAATTTTAGTCGTTATTATGCTAAGAAAAGTGATAATCGAAAAATCTCAAAACATTTTTCGACCTAAATATTTAGTTGTTTAAAATTAATTCAAATAAAATTTTATTCTAGCTTACTTTTTGCTCTACAAAGATTGAGCTATATAATAAAATAAATACGTGATTTCTCAAGATAATGAGAAAATTTTCACGATTTATAAAACCCAGACAAAACCATATTTACAGGTAAGAAATAAATATGATCTAGCCTATGAGAAAGATTTTTAGCCCAAAATTCATTAAAGGGGGTTTTGATTTCGACTGTATATATTTTACTTTAATACAGTGAAAACGAATTGAAAATCCACTTACTGCAAATGAAAATCATCTAGGTTTAAAGAGACGCAAATGTAATCGATTTACCGAAAATGAAGATCATTTTTATGTTGAGATCAAAAATGAAAATCAATTCAACGCAAATGAAAATAAGTTTAGCGCAAATGAAAATCATTTTTAGAGCCAAAACTGAAAGAAACTTAAAGATCAAACATTGCTTTCATTGAAAACAATACTAGTCTTAAACTCTTTTGTGATATTTAATTGTAATTAATTGTAATATGTCTGATAACATAAGACCAAAAAGGGTTAACCAAAAAAAATAGTGACGAAGTGAAAGGTCTAATTGTTAACTAAATGAATAATGGGGTGACGGCTGTAGTGGTGGCCGAAATGTACGGCTATAAATCTAATACTGTGAGTGCTATATATCGACGATATCTGAGTAATGGTGTAATTGAGAAACAACCGAAAGGTCACCGAAAAAGCATATTAAGTGCTCAACAAAAGGCAAAGATATATGAATGGATAGAAAAGGACTGAACTCTCACCACAAAGAAGTTACGAGAAAATTGTGCCAAATAATTATTTCAATCACATACAATCATATCTTCACAGATGTATTAATAAAGAAATTATCGACCTAATATTTAGTTATGCCCTTTTTCTTATCTATTTCAATGTGTAAAGGGCATATCTCCTAACTTTTGAACCCTTAATTTCCGACATTTCATATTGAATAAATAAACTCCCCTCCTCCTAAACTTTCCAACGATATATGTCACTCCCCCATTGGGGGCAAGCAAGATGCTAAAGTCCTGCCAACAAAAGTTAATATATTTTAAAGAAATTTCCATCCATTAATTGTATTGAAATGAGTCATAGCTTTAATCATGTCATGCCAGAATTTACCCATGTCAAGTTTGTCCTCAATATATATTTTGTGCTCGAATTCATATTTTGCAATCAATTGCTTCCAGTTTTGATTTTTAATGAAAACACATTTATGACCCCTTTAATACTTCATCTATGTCCAAGGTCAAATTAATTTCCTTAATATTTTTGCAATGCCTTTACTGAATAAACTTTATTCAGTAAATTAAACAAGGTAACATATGAAAACTTAGAAAAAAACTTAGCTTTCACGAAGACCACAACTTGTAGACAACTTATTGTATTTTTGAGGAGACTTTCGACATTTAACTAAATGTCTTCTTAAGCGCTTTTAAACTCAAAATGAGTCTTAAGCTGTAGAGGCCATGCATTCACAGAGTAGGGATCAATTGGTAATTCAGTGGTTTATAATTGCAAGTTTAAAGTCTATATTTTAATTATTTATTTTTGTATCTGAATTGTTTATAATATTCAACAATTCTTGTTGCGATATAGCTCTCACCCAAAGAATATTATAAACAATTGAGCTCTTATTTAACCCAAACGAAGAGAATATAAGTTTATTAAACAATGGATTCATTTGTAAATTGAAATCAATTTTAGAATATATTTAAATAAATAAATACTAAATCTCTGTTTGTCATAAATGTATAATAAATAGATAAAAATCATCGTTTATTTCTTAAAATTTAATTATATTTATTTATTATATATAAAAACTGTATAATAAATGCATAATAAAAACTTTATTCAAAATAATTGGATAGAAAATTTTATTCACTTTTACTTAAATACATTTTTGTATTATTGACTTAAATATAATAATTTTCTAAGAAATATAAGTTTATTAGACTTTTCTTTATTTTATCAAAAAACTATAATAAACTCTCTTTTTATTATTTATTTAATAATATTTATTATTTGTTTAATAATATTAATTAACTTTTTATTAAAGTGTTTTTTTAATTATAAATTCTTATGATGTCCTTGTACACTTTGCATCGATAGTTCTTGCTAATTTTTTTTAATAAATAGTTTTGAATTTCGGATTATAGTCAAGAAAAATAGTTTCTAAAAATTTGATCAAGAATATTTCAGTTATAAATTTATTTATTCTTGTTATATAAAAATTCTTAAATCATGAAAAATATAATTTGTCCTAGTTTGAAAAATTTCAGTTTTGAGCAAGTTTTGTTTCCTTTACAAATAACAGTGCAAGGTGATGTAAAACCACCAGAAAAGTGCATTCCTCACATTAATATACTAAATTCAGTGATAAGCGGTGTCGGAATTCCCTTTAAAATCCAATACATATCATCCATCGGGAGGTCAACACCTAATGGATGGACGGGTGTTATCGGAGAACTAGTAAACAATCGCTGCGATGTGGCAATCGGTACATTTTCCGCAACACTGGAAAGATTTAACCTAGCTAAATTATCAACACCAATGGGTTATAGCAGTCCAGTCGCTATTCTGAGCGGAAAAATACATTCAAATAATATAGAAAATGATTTTCGAATTTTCAATATTTTCTCAATTGATTTGTGGTTTTCCATTACTTTTACTATAATTTTGATTTCAATCATAAATTATGTTATAAATAATAAAAGTTTTCCCATAGAATTTTCAAATTGCAAGATCATTTTGCAAAATATACTCCTGTATTTCAAGTTATTACTCTCTCAAAGTTCAAATGAATTTTCGAAAATGTGTTGTCTTAAGCATTTATTTTTGAGTGGTTTATTAATCTTGGTAATCTACTTGTTAACAATACTATTCAACTCTGAGATCTCTTCAAGTCTAATTCATGACCCTGTTACAATTATTGACTCTATTGATGACTTATTAAATCTAGTAAAGCAATACAATGTTACTTTAATATCAAACTCTGGTCAATTAACTTGGACACTTCTTCAACAATCACAAGATATTCGCTTTAAAAAAATATTTAAAAAACTTATCGATAAACAAAGAATTAATTTGTTATATATTATATTTGGTAAAGTAATCTTAATCAATTATAGTCATGGTTTTGAGTATTTCACCAAGTTTAATAAACACCTCGGTTTACATATAAGTAGTGAAACATATTTTGGTACTTCTGTTGTTATACTGTATTCAAAGACTATTAATGAAAAGATTAGAGAAAGAATTGATTCTGTCATAAGTGTTTTGTTTGAAAGCGGTCTTCAGGACTATTGGCAAAGTAATATAAATAAGCGCTTATATGTTAAAATTTCCCAAGATTATTATGTTGGTCAAATTTTAATGAAAAACTTAAATGGAATATTTTTAATCTTTTTATGGATAAAATTTATTGAAGTAATTTTAATATTATTTGAAATATTTTATAATAAAATTTTAAGCCTATGAATAAAATTATCTTGATAAATCAGCAAAACCTGTTATAAATAGCTTTCCTTTTTAAAATGTTTAGAGTAATTTAATAATATATTTATTGTATTCATATTTAAATAACAATTATAGCTATTCATTAATCAATTAAATCCATTAAAATTAAAATTTATTGTAATTTAATGTTTCAATTTTTATATACGTTTAACATATCTAATGGCTAATACTTTTTCTTTATAGAAGAATGACCATGATCAAATGTATAGAAAGGGTGACATTTTTAAAGTATAGAATTTTTAAATGAACTTGATAATTGCATTGGTATTTGAGGGCAATGAAAACTCTAAATATTAAATTAAACAAAACTCCAATTTTAAACGAATAGAAATTATAAGTTTTAAAACTCAATACATTTTAAATGTGAAGTCAAGTGAAATGAGTCTCAAAAACATTCATTTAATTTATTATCATTTAATATGATGTCATTAAATCTAAAATTATTGGAGTTTTTAAACCAAAAGTACATAAAATATATATAGGAAGTCTAGTTAATAACGACCAGTGTTATTAACGACCAGTCATATAAATTTGATTAATTGATTAATTTTAATTCAAAAACAAATTAAGAAAATAAAGAACAACTAATACCCTCTTATTTCCAATAATTAAAAATAATCAATATATTAATTGTAATTAAATTTAAATGACTGGTCGTTATTAACATTGGTCGTTAATACCTAGACTTGCGTTAATAAACATTTCATATCCGCATATTTTAGACCTTTTCGTATATATTAAAAGTGAGTTTCATATAAAAGGAGTTTTGAGATGACCAGGTTATGTGCACTTTCATACAGTTACTAATGTATGTGTTATTGACAGCGACAGTGCTTTTACTTAATTTGTTCGCTAATGAATTTGTCAAAGAAATGAACGAAATTAGAAAAATATTTGATGCGTTTCCAGTTATTTCTATTTCTGGGATCCGAATATTAAATTAAGCTAGTAATAATTTGCAATTGTCACATACAATTAACTTTTAGAATTTTTTATGATCAAGTTAAATTAAATTTATTATTAGATTAAGAGTTACTATTAAATGAATTTCATTAAATTTTATAAAATATATAAAATTTTTGATAAAAATTAAATAAAAGAATCTTAAGATCATCGATAAAGTAGAATGTTTTATATTAAGAATTTAAAGATATCATAATATTCACTTTGATATAGTGAATAAAAATATGTAAAAAATTTGTGCGAATGACCACTCCTTCACCCGAATATCGGGTCTTAAAGTTTGGTTGTATACAAAGTATTCGTGAATAAGATATGAATGAATTCAAGTAAATTTTAAACAATGAATAAAATCAATAAGTTTGTCATATTAATACAAGCTTATATTCTCACCTTGTTACTCAAATATTATGGACAATTTTACTAACATAACTCATTTACTCTAATTAATTCATACCTTATTCAAAATGGCTTGCTAACTTTATTTGATAAATCTAAGAAATAATAGATGAAATAATTGAATTGATTGTGAAATATATACTCTTTTATTTGTAGAGAACTATAAATAACGACAAAAGAAGAAAATGTTTTATATTTAAAATATTTTGAGTTTTGATTCGGTCAAAGAAGTCATTACTCATAGTTTGTGCTCAAAACCGATCGTTAGTGTCTGAAAATGTCTGAAAAGCTTTTTCTAAATATTTTTCATTTTTCAATCCCGGATAACATCAGAAATTCATTTGGTTTTCCTCCAGAAAAGGCTTTCCTCTGATTTTGGTTATTAGAGAATTGATTTGAAGAATAGAAATATTAAATATTAATTCAAAACTATAATAAAATTCTTTTATATCCAACTTATTCTTCATTATATATATTCTTCTTTTCAAGTTTAGTCTATTTCGTAGAAATGATGGAATAGAGAATGACTTTCAAAGTCTTAAAATTCAATATTTCATCAGAAAAACGGTCTGAAAATAGTAAAGAACGCCATTAGACTAACAAAAATATTTCCCTCGAGTTTTATAGCAAACAAATTTCAGTCTAATCTTTACTTTCAAAAAGAATTACTGTATCGACGATCGACTTAATTAATTCCGAGTGTAATTAAATTAACATTTTTGCAAGGTGTTACATTTATGAGCTAGATCAATTAAATGAAATGCTTGGTTCAAGAATGTAAAACATCAATTATAGTATTTTTAATAATAAACCAAATTTTAATAATTGATATTAAAATTAGTGGTCAGAAAAGAAGATAGTCTTATGTCTAATGTTTTAATTTAATGATAAAATGCATTACAGAAGGCTTTCCACTAATTATTAGCCGAAGAGTTGTTTAACAAAGTTAGAGAACTCCATTTAAGAGCTCATTAAAGATCGGAAACAAACACTAAATTGTGTGGCACTCAAACACTCAAACCATAAATAATGAGAAACTGTTTCACTAAAGTTTTGCCAGAAAATAATGAATCAGAATTTGCAAACAAAACCAATAATTGTAGTCATCTCTTATACATCTCTTATATTATTTATAGACAATAAGTTTAGATGAAAACTAAGATATTTGTGATGTCATTAACACTTTGTTACGCAATTTATTGTAACGAAACGCAATACAATTGGATTAGTTTTCAAGTAAAACATAATTAGACAAATGATGGCAAATATGTCTTTCCCTCGAAAACAAACAAATCCAACGAATTCTATACAATTAAGAGAAAACATTTGCCGTCATTTTTAGGTTATTTTATTCTTCACTCATTAGAATTGTTTTAACTCTATTTTTGTGTCCATTTTGAACTAATTTACTTCTCTTTCACATAAAAGTGTCGCTTTATTTCCATTTTCATACAAATTCTAGTCTTTTAAGAGAGAATGGGAGGGAAAGAGAGGGGGAAAAGGGCTAACAATAAATACATTAAATGATAGAAAGAAATAAGAATACAATTGAAGCGATTCATTGCTATTCTTTATGTCTAAACTCATCTGAAATAGTAGTGGAAAATCAAAAATGTCATAACCATAGCAACAGATCCGATATGTGTTCAGATAAATATAAGTAATTGCGGCAAATATTATGTCCACCAATTCTAAAGATTTTATTATTTAATGGAAACAAAGCCATAAATAATGCATTTTTAGAAAATTTTACTTTTCCAACATTATTTAGAACCGCTTTTAAGTGCAATTTTCCAAAAAACTGAATCACATTTTATTTCATAACTTTTATTTGAAAAAAAAAGAAGTTTAGGAGAAATAGAAAAGTTTTCCGTTTCACGAAATACTTGTTTTACCGAAAGATTTTTCCCTTTAAAGGAGACTTCAATTACATAAAAATATTAAAGACTAGTTTTCACGTAAAGAGAAGTTTGTGTTTGATCTCAGTTTACATTGCATTACATCGAAGTTTGTATTACAAAAATCAATAAAATTACTCAAAAAACAAACAAAAATCGATACTCTTTTTTCTTATAAATTAGTCACTTATCGATAGATGAGAGGAAAAGCATATGAAATGTTGGAAAAGTTCTTATCGACTCATATAAAACTACTTTCGGTGTACTTTTATATAATGTGAAGCACATATTCTGTGCCCTTTAGGAGAAGTGATTTCATTTATTGAGACTATTTTAGAAAAGAGATTCATTGAAATAAATATTTGGCTAAAAGAGAGGACATAAGAATCAAATGAATAGAAAATTTGTTTCTTAGGAATCGTATAATAAAAACCTTTATATCGATATATATTAGACTAAAAGCAATTCAGAGGAAAACAAATATTTTGTATTATTATATACGAAAAACTTGAGCTTTTGTTCGCCAAAAGGTATAATGTCTTCAAAATAAATACTTTAATTCTTTAACCTTTTGATTCTGTCGGTTATCATCGATTTGAGACCAAAAGTAAAGCGATTTTCTCTTTCTTTTCCTTTTTTTTCGTTAACTTTTGTTTCCAATGAATTTTGTGTTCATTCAATCAGTGTTTGATTGAATTCTACTGTTTTTATAGACATTATTATTAGTGACTGAAATTAACGACTAATTTATCTTTTATTCGATATATTAATTCAGTTATTTTGGACTCAAACCATGTTTTCGATCGCAATTAATATAAAATATTATCGAATATAAGAATATATAATGAAATGGGAGTCTATTCAATAAAATAATAGATTATATCCATCAACTTTTATGTGTTTGACAGCACTATAGAACTCAATGAATTATTTCCTGGATAATAATGTTTTAAAATAATTTTAATGCACTTTTGCCTATTATGCGATTTATATAACTAGCACAAACTTTATTGTTAAACAAAATGAATAAATCAATTTTTAATTAGTTTATAAAGAGGTAGTCTTTTCTATTTTTCTGTAATTTCGTCGTAAGTCGTGTTATACAACATTTAATTAATTGCATTTCGGTTGTAAAACCGTTATTTTCTAATCTTTTGTCCATAAAATTGCTATCAAATGCAACTAGATATATTTAGTATGATTAAATACAATAGATATTATCAAGGTGAAAATTATCTCAAGTCATATATAAGTTATATTGCGATGAATATCACATTAGTATAAAATGTCATAAATTATATAATAAATTATACCTCATATTAATGATTATATTTCTTCGGTCTAATCATTAATGTTTCAAAAACTAAATGAATTCTCTTTTAATTTTAATTAATATTCAGAAGTTCATGTAATTTGACTTGCTCTTTTTAGTTTCTGTCACACTTTCGCTTAGAATAACATTTTCTTTACGTTTTTAAAGAAATGTTCTCAAAAGTTAAGACAACACTTAAAATCTTCAGAAGAAATATAAAATATTTTTATTTAATTTTATTAATTTAATAAATTATTTATTATAGCAAGATAGTTATTAACTACCTTGCTAACATTGTGGTACTAATTTAGTACTAACATTCTATATATATATCACTCTATTATTTTGTTATCACTTATTTCGTAGAACTCATTAGATTTATTCTGTTATCGTAATTGAAAACTAAGACTATTTTTTAAACAATTTAACGATTATTTTAACGAAAGTAATATTTTCAAACTCACCATTAATTATAGTTAGGGTCAGATTTAGCAGAAAATAGTTTTTTCCTCTTTTTTGGTATAAGTTCTTAGGTTAAGATCGATGTGAACTTCAACTAAATTAATGAATAGTCTATAGTCCACATATTTTTAGCTATACTTCCAAAGATTGTCATTTTATAGAGTGAGTGCTTTTCCCCTCAAATAATTGATTGGAAGACTATTCGATCATATTTTCAGTTTTTTATATTTCTATGAATTTGTCAAAATTGGGATATTCTTTGTTTGAGGCTTTTTAAACATTTTGACACTTTTCGAGTCTATATTAATCAATGGATGTATTTATCATTTCTCTCCTTTTCTTGAAATGTGCAAAAAAAGACTGAATTATGTCCTCAAGAGTTTGGTTATCGTTTAAGACTAAGTTTGACTCTTGTCTGACGTCTTTTGATAGGAGAGATCAATAATAAGAGTAACGGATAGTATGTGTAACGGACTAACGATTATTGTATAAGAAATAAATGAGACGTAAAATATCTGATGAACATTAAAGAAGAGATAAACCAAATGCTAAGCGAAGACATAATTCTGTTCGAGTGCTACACAACTAAAACTACTGTTCCTTCGATGAGTGATACAATACTTATATATTTTACTCATCTATGAGTCAATTCATTTTTGGAGTAATTTTCATAATAAACACAATTCTAATCAGTCAACGATCGAACCCATAACTGATCTCAACTACAGATCTGTATTTCATTTAATCAAAAGAAAACAGATTTTTGTTATAGACTTAAATAAGTTGTTAATAAGAATTTAGACTATTTGACACTTCTAGTTGAATGAACTTGCTCATTTGAATAATTAATATTTCTGTAAAAGTCATTGAATTTTAACTTTAACTTCAATTTTAATTTAAATGTACTCTAGGCTAGTCTATAGAGTATTCTCCATTATATCCAATCCTTTATATTGAATTCAAAACTAATTCTAATTCGTAGTCTTTTTTTTCATTATTGTATGCAAACTTCAAAATTTTACAATTATTATCTTGTTTAATTAAAAGTTTTCTAACCATTTTTTGGTTCATAATGATTGAATGGTAGATCATCATGGTCAAACAAATCAGAATTTAATGTTTAATATCTTGTTAAATCCTCTGTTAAATTTAATGCTCTGTCACACAAAATGATATAATTAATAAATGTCCGAATCCTAACAAATCACCTTTCTGTTCTTGATTAAACAATTTCCTAGTCCTTTAAGCCAATCAAATTAGTCTTCACACAAAATGCATTTTTAAAACATTTAATTTACTTTAAAATTTTAAAATAACTTATTAGTGAATAAATTAGGCAAAAGTGGTCGATATCTTTATATTTTTTAATACTTTACAAGATCTAATTCAAATAAGAAGCTATACCAATTAGTTAGTTTAATTATTTTGAAATTCAAATTCTCATAACTTTATTCTAATTGTCCTAACTTATTTTTATGTTCATTTAAATAATTATTTTAATTATTTTAATTTTTTTTAAAGATCTACTAAAGTATATAACTTACTAGAATCTAGACTTATACAAATATAATTTAGATAATCAATGTAGCAAGATGATAGAAAATACTGTTGAAATAGCTATTTAAAAATGTATATAAATTAAGAAAATTGTGTTAACGGATATTAAATTGATTTTCAATACATTGGGTCACAAAAAAAACATAATTTAATGTTTAGAATCCATTAACGATAGAAAATGAAGTCAATGGATATTCAATGCATTGATTATTATTATAACATTATTCAATACAACAGTTTTGACAGAACTTCTGTTTCCTTTTACTAATGATTGGCTCAAACGCTTGATTTATCCCTAATCTCAAAGTAATTCAATTGAAGTTTGTTTTAGGAGATTCTCTCTATTTTTAGATACACTTAAAGATTAATGTAATTCTGTTCTAATATTTTAGATTTTATTTTATGAAAATTAAAAAAAATGTTTCATTTTTCTTAAAACAATTTTATAGGATTTCATTCTATTAGCAAATATTGTAAATATATTTTCATATATTTTATATATAACTCGATATATTGTGTTCATGGACATTTTTATTAGCTCAAATGACAAAAGTTGAAGTGAATATTGAGTTTTATTACTCTTATTTCAAGCATTACTTAATTTGATTTATCTTTTCTTCTGAAATCTAAAATCAAATATTTTCTCACAAAAAAAAGTATATTTTATTTGGATTTCGAGTAAAACTAAAATTGATTCCAAGTTTTTATTGAATTCAACTTAATTAGGTTGAAATGTCTCTCATATTCCAAGAAAAAGAAAGTCTAAATTTTTGCTCTATTTTTTTGTCTAAATTCTTGTTAATATAGCGGCAAAAGAATGCAATCAAATCGATATTTTTGATTAGTTTTTGATGTCAACTATTGCTTAGGAATTTGTTCGATAAGAAGACAAAAAAATATCGACGAAAATAACAGAATTCCTCTAAAAATCAAAAAGTGTCCGAAAAATTGAGACCAAATTCCATGAGATTTATGTTTTGTTTTTTCGTCGACATTCTTAACTATATTTGATTTCTTGTGTCTTATCCTCTCTTTTCTTCACTATTTTTATTATTTTTATTCTCAAAAAATGTCATTAATTTTGTTTTGGGAATAATTTTATATATTTAGACAACACTTACTCACAAATGAATGATATTATGACAGAATTTAGTTTAATATTGTCTGCGATGAATATAGTTATCGTGCACAGTTTCATTTCATTGCTTTTATCATTAACTCATTTTTGTGTAATCAATTATTATTAGTTTATTAGATGAGAGACACGAAAAGTTGCATTAAAAGCAACGTTTTATCACTAATTTTGCTTCACTTTATTCTAAATTCTTGTTTAAGTGACTAAATAAGTATTAAATCATTTAAGCACTGATTAAATCAATAATTAGTCCTTCAAATATGTGTTAGGATTTAAGTGACAATATTTTGAAAGTATCGCCAAAATCTATATTTCAATTATGTTCTCTTAGAACATATCCAGGTTTATATCCAAGTCTTATATTTAGATGTGAAGACTCTCTTCACTCATTTTAATGAAAGGTTTTGAGGAAATGAGGGGTTTATCGACGATTCTCTTTATTTCGTTTCCTTTGGTTGACTCTTCTCTGAATATGAGAATAAATCCCTACTTTTATTGAGAATCTCAACGATATGTTTGGCCTAAAACCATGAGCTCAGACATGACTGCATTCAATACGTCAGAACAGAATATTTTATCGACAAATTCGGTGCGAATGTAAAAAATGAGGTGAAAATACGTTAATATCGTTATTCCAAAGAAATGCTTTTATGTCGATGGATGTCGACGGACAGCACTTCCATTAACTTTGTTTCTAATGTCTTTCATGTTTTGCGATAAGAAGTAAATATATTTAATAAAAACATATATAAATATATATTACTTTAAATATACATATATTTAGATTAATATTTAATTGAATTGAATTGAAATGAATTGTCAAATATATCCGTTTATATGTATATAATATATAATTATTTTATTCATAATTTCTATATTAATCGAAAAAATACCTAAATATGAGTTCATGTGATTCAGACATTACGGGAAGAGTAGTATCGGTTCTACTATTCAACTAAATATCTATAATATTATATTCGGTTAATCCATTTAATGCGTATTTCATAAATAATTGGATCTTTAATTGCAATACTTTTATGCAATTATAACAGAATTTAGGTTTCATAGTATTAGTTACTAATTATTAATAATACTTAATCTTATATAAGAGTCAAATCAATTTGATTTCTTAGACCCAATGTATACGTTAAATGTTAACCCCTTTCGGCTCTTTTTATCTCTAAATTCTCAGAACCAAAGTTTAGTTAAAAATCATTTAAACGATGTTTTTATGTATTTAATATTAATTTTAGAGAAATAACTTATTATTTCAAATAAGTATTCTCTCAAATCTGTGTTAAATAGTTTTTTTGGAACCATTTTCTCTCAAAATAAACCCAAAATTAGATTCTTATCCCACATATCATTAAAAGTAATGTTTTTGTATTATTTTTTTTCAAAAATAAAGACTTATTTATTAAATTGTTTTTAAAAGAAATTCAAAAAAAATTATTAAAAGAAATGAAATACAATTTTGGATAAATTATTGGTTAGTATTTAATTGAGTGAATGTTTTGATCAACTGATTCGAGTGATGGACACATAACTCGTGAATCGGAAGGGGTTTGATATCCACAAACTCTTTAATAGCAATGGTTTCGCGAATTTTATCCAATTTTGGCTTCAAAAGAGTAAAATCGCATTTCTTTAGACAATTTTCTTTGTTGGACAACAAATCGCGTAAAATATCCTTAAAAGTATTGTAAACGTAATAAATATTTTCCATTTCATTGGTTTTAATCGTTTTGAAACCCGTTTTAGTGTATTCTCGCACTTCTTTAAAGTAATGTCCGATTCTTTTAGACAATTGACTCAAAATAAAAACAATGAAATGATTTCGATAAAAGTGTGAACTCTTCGACAAATGTCTTAGTATTAGTCGTCTTCTCTCTTGAGTTGAGTGACAATTGAGTGCCGTTTCGGACATCATTTGAACGACAATTGATTTAACGTTTCGTAAAATAATTACTTTTAATGTATTTCTTTTGATTTTCGATGAATTTATAAAACGATTGCTTTCATTCAATTC
Organism: Galumna obvia; assembly: GCA_034695785.1. NCBI lineage: Eukaryota > Metazoa > Arthropoda > Arachnida > Sarcoptiformes > Galumnidae > Galumna > Galumna obvia. The sequence continues at coordinate 4,590 of JAQFZM010001233.1, read as the reverse complement.
AATTAAATCAATGATAAAACGAAGACATTCCTCAAGAGTTGTGTCATTGAGTGATGGATCCAAACATTTCTTAAGACAATAACCAATGATTTGCTTCAATTGCTTTGAGTTCAGTATAGACTCAAAACTCGAGCTTTTGTTCAGTGTTTGCAAAAACGTTTTGTTTGTTATCTCATAATTGTTGACAATTTGTTCAATTGATTCAATAATGATTTGGTCACACATTTGGGTGTTTGAGTTCTTCTCTGAAAAAGAAGAAGAAGAAGAAGAAGAGTTGTGATCACTCTTTGAATTCATTTTATTAATGGTTTTCAATAGTCTTTGTTTTCATATGAATTTCGAACTTTTAAATCAAAGTTATTTTAGAGAAATCACTCAAATATTCTGTTACCTATTTTTCGTTTTTTACCCCTTTTTAGCAAACGATACAACGAATGGTTTTATGTGTAATTTTAATAAAATCAATGCCTTTTCTTATGATTCTTTAGGTGTTTGAAAGTGTCGATTCTGTATCACTTTATTAATGCATTTTTTGTGTCGCTTTGAATATTGAATTGCTTTGGGATTCTGTCCTCTTTTAAAGAGATTTTGCAAATTATTTTTTAGTGATTCTGTTCTCTAATCAATAGTCTTCGGACAACAAAAACTTATTGAAATCAAGAATTATGTAAATATCGTAAGAAATTCTTACATTATTTTATACTTATTTAAATGGTTTTGTGAACAAAACTCTAATTGTATTAAAAATTGTATTCAAATCATTATTAAAACAATTTATGACTGAAATAAAGTCAATAAGAGATGTGTTTCAAATAATCAATAAATCAAATGAAGACATAAATATTGATTGCAATTAATGGACAAATTCTAAGACTATTTGTTATACTTTTAGTCAACATTTGATTGAAGTAAACATTTGTTTAAATATTTGACGAAAAATAAGTTATTTATCAAAATTTAAATCATATATTCTTTGATATAATTTGTGTTTCAGAGAAAAGGATCCAAAAATCGATATATATTTAGAAACAAATTTTATTAATACTATGAATGAGTTGAGAGTAAAGTATTGGCGAAAATATGTTTATCGCAATTGAATGTATGCCTTAAGCAAACTCAGAGCCATTGCTGTCAGAAATGCAATTTTGTGAATGTAGTGAATGCATGAGTAATGGTTTGGTTACATCTGCCTCTTCTTCTTCTATATTCTATTCCTCTCTTCTCTTCTCATCTTTTCGTTGTTGAGTTGTATGAATGTATCCCTATTTTATTCTTTCCATTTGTTGGTGTCTTTTCTTTTGGCACTTCTTATAAGAAAACTGTTTCTCACTTTCATTCAATTGTTTGATGAAATATAAACGCCTCAAAACAAAAGAGCAGTCAATCATTGAATGACCGTAAACTTGTGTCCGATTGTCTTCTTATGGTATGATTAACATATTGGATGATATGTGTCGTCACAATTAATGATTTATTGCACTCAAATACCAAAAATAATGCATTTTTTGCCTCTTATTTCTTAGAAAACATTTATTCCCAAAAGTTATGAAAAGTTCTTAAACTAAAAACTCATTACTTTTATTGTTTTTTTTGTAAGAAAAAAATGAATTATTAAATATAAGACATAAGACATATAAGACATCTATTTTATGGGTCACTTTAAAAGACTTTTATTAATGAAAGTCATCTAAGTTTACATCGAAACGACTAAATAAATAATTTGTGTAATGTTTACACCGAATTAATATTTGCTGTAATTGTAGTGTATTTTTTGTTTATTGCTTTTGTGTTTGACATCAAAATAAAATATTCAATTCTGTTAATGGATTATACATATGTGTCGTTCAGATTTCACTAATATTCGTGCAACTTTTGTTTTATCCCAAAAGTAACTAGCCAATTAAATAAATGATCATAAATAGCTTTATTTAACCTATAAAATACTGATTAAATTTATGAGACAACACTTGAATCTATAAATGTTTTCCAAATTTTAGAGTCCAATGAAAGACAACTCAATTAAAATGAGTTTACTTTCCGTTTTTCAAAACAAAGTTTGCATTTTTTGAAGTATTTTTTTTAATGTAATTAAAGTTTTTTTCTGAAAAGTTTGTATTATACGTTTTGTAGTTAACTTTATTCGTGTTTATCTTTAATAAAATGGTATTCCGTTCACTAAATTGATGTCTTCTATTAAACTGACAAATAAAGAGCTGAAGACGACGACAGTTATAAGTAATTACTATTTTAGAAGAGTTGAGTTCATGTCTTCAAAATTTTGTTAATGAATTGGTAAAGGAATAAGTGTAGATACAAATGGATAGAAATAATTTTGTAATGAACAAGGATACTTTTCCCTTTTAATTAGGTTTCTATTCTTAGCCATTAAAACGAGAATCGATTCAATATATTAATGATTTGTTAAATACATATAATGTTATATAATGTCAAAGTTAACTGATTCTCATAACTAATGGATAATATTTTTGTGTTTCCAAAGTATATAAAACTTTATTATATTCTCTCGTATTCTCTGATCTGTTATTTAAATTGAAAGCGACATTTTGTCCAAATCTATTTGATCTGACAATAAAAGAGAGAAATAGAGAGAAATTTGCTTCGAAGAGAAATATTGATTTTATATATATTTTTTATTTGATATTCGATTCTGTTTAACATTCAGTAATTTTCACTGAATTACTGTTTTTATTACTAAAGAGTGTCTGTCATTAAATGAATAATGAATTCTATGTTTTTGTGTTTTTTCTATTCAGACATTAGTTTTTATATAACTTATGGGTTATAATCCATCAAATTCTAAGTTTTTGGTTAAAAAATTTTATGCATAGAATTAATGTCGAGTTTTTTGTAGAGTTATGTCGAATCATTTCTAACATTTTGACAATTCATTGATGATATGATTATGAAAACCGTTTTTTGCAACACTTCTTCTCTAATAAATGATCGAAATTTTTGACATTCAATGCATGGGAGGAGTCGTTTCCAAAATATTCATTTCAATTAAATAATTCACATAAATCTTTAGAGGATTCTTTCAAAACCATTTGTTCTTGTTTTAGATTACCCATGAAAATACTTTTTTTTGCTTTATTACCACAAATTCGAAATCTCTCTATTTTTTTATATTAATAAATACAAAAATGTTTACATCAATGGATTTAATGCCACAAAAATTTATATAATCTATTAATTGAACCCAAAATTTGTTTATTGAATCAAAAGTTATAAAATTATGACAAATCAAATTCTTTATCCCTTTTCATTCCTCCCTCTTTTCCTTTTTGTGTAGGAAAACAAAATACATTAATAATAAACTCTTTTTTTTTGGTCAAAATATAGTTAATAAAAAGTATTCCCGTCTATTCATTTCTTTTTTGAGCTAATTCTGGGATTTTTCGGATTCTTTCAGACTTTCAGCGAATTATCGAGAATTCAATTGAAATAATTGAAGAGAAGCACAAAAAGTAAATCCAAAATATTATTTTTAATTTTTAGAACAAAATTTTTCCGATTAATTTATATCCTCTCAAAGGAATTTTGTCTATTTTTCTTAATTTTAGTTTAAATACAGTAAATATCCATTAGTTTTATCTATACTGTAATTTTAATTAACATTTAATTTAAACTCAAAATTTAGAACCAGGTTAAATTCATTTCGATAGACCTAATGGTAAAAAACAAGAGTTAATTTTAACCGATAATTGTAATGAAATTACCTAAATCAATGCTGTTTAAATTAACGGATGTTTACTGTAATACGATTTCTTCCCTGAAACTCATTATTTTTGATGAGATTTTATTAATTATAACGAATACTTCCAAATGTAGTCAACAAAATTAATGTTCATTTGAGACATTTCCCGATATTATGATTGATAAGAGATGTGAAAACTCTCAATAAAAGTTACTTTCAATAAACTCCTCTCATTCTCTAATGAAAGCTTTAATTAAGACATCATTAAAACAATCGGAAAGTAAGCATTTTTTTGGGTAAAAAAACAAAAACTGATGCAATAATTATTTATTTCCAAATGATTTGTCTTTCATTAGTTGTACGTCTTTTCCATTATTTCTAATTAAGTCTTAAGTAAAAAAATGTCATTTAATGGATAATTTTTTAGCATTGAATACGATATGTCGGATAGTTTTGGACCATTTCTTAATGTGTTTCTTAATTCTAGTTATTTGTCATTTTGGGCATCCATTTACACAATGAATTACTTCAATTTTTAATGAAAAAACAAATTCTTTGATCTTTAAACAGACATTTAAGACATACACCTTATGGAAATATCTAACTCCGTCACTTTGACAACGAATATCTCTAGAATGCCTTGATCAATTTTAATTCTGTAAAAAACATTTTAAAAACTCCCGTTTTGTTTTGCAAAAATATTTTTTTGAAAAAATATCATGGTAAATTATTGAAATTGAAATTTTTAAAAATTTTGTACTTTTAAGGGAAAATTTATATTTTATCAAAATAATGAGATGTTAAACATAAATTTGGAGAAAAGTGTACATCTTGGTTATAACCAGGGATGGCAAAAGGGGGGGGGGGGGTGCGGG
>JAQFZM010001232.1:0-19917 GCA_034695785.1 Galumna obvia | reverse complement strand
GTTATAAGATGTATAACGTATAAAGTGCTAATAATTATCAAACAATAGAATTTAAACATTAATTATAATATCAATTATAGTAGATTTGATTTTAAATCCATATTATTAGATCATAATATGGTTATTCACTATATTTTTGATGACATTTAACTTTGTCTTAAAAAAAAGTTTTCCCTTTTCTGTCAGACATTCCATTTATTAATTATTTTTAATCAAAAAAGCATAATATAAATGTTTGGCTTATATTGTATTAAATACAATGTATTTGATTCATATGAAATAATTTCTTTTTTTCAGTTTAAAAAACCCCAAAAATATTCATTCGTTATAAGAAATGTTAATAATGACACGTTTAACGAATATCTTTCGTTATATCGAGGTATTCGTTATAATGAGATTCGTTATAAAGAGTACAATTCCTATAGTGAAGGTCTATTTGGTCCTCTATTCCTAACACTATTCTCGTTATAACGATGTATTCGTTATATCGAAGTTCGTTATAAAGGGGTTACACTGTAATTGGTTAGAAATTAAACTTTTATTAAAGCAATTTTATAATTTTGTTAGAAATAGACTATAAGTTAATAATTTGATAGTAATTCAGATTTTTATTCATCCAATTCTTGGTTTGTGTTATGATTTCTGTTTGGATTCGGAAAGATTTCAATAGTGAAGTTGTGTCGCTTCCATTTATTATATTCTCGATTAAGGTTTACTATAAATTGATACCAAATCAGTGTTATATTGATTAGTCTAAAGACTAGAATCACCAGAAAAATGACAAACCAAGTAATTATTCGACCGATAATCAAATAAAGCAAAAGTCCTAAAAGAAAGTGATGCCATATATTCACTGTTTTCACACTTATCTCTAAAAAAGTTTCGAACTCTTCGGGATCGTCTGAAATCCATTCTCTCCACGATTTGAAGCTTTTCTTTATAACGTAATTATAGCCACAGATATCACAATACTTGTGGTCAGACAATTGAATGTAATCTCTCATACAATTTAAGTGAACTCTTGAGAACTCTTTTTTACAGTCACACACTTTTTTTAAATCATCGCTTTTCAAACATATTCTACACTTTAATGAAGACATTTTTCGTTTAAAACTTATTTTAATTCAATTACAAAGAAGTATATAATATCGGGATTTTATAATCAAAATTTAAACTTTAAATATTCGTAAATTAGTAGTAGTTTTGACTCTATTATTAATATCTCGTTTTGTCCGTTAATTAATGAAATAATAATTTATAGTTCAAATGACTTATTATTGGAGTTGACATCAATTTTTATAAATTTAATTTATGTCCGAAACAATCAAATGCAGTCCAATCCATAAATGGTATGTCTTTTATACCAACGATTGCAGTAAATAACTATAAAAAGGTTTAAAACATTTATTTTAATAATTGTTTCAATTCAAAAGTGAAGATAAATACAGTTTTAGAGTTAAGAAATGAATTGTAAAAAATGATTGTAAGATAATTTACAATTTAGACAATAATTGAAAATATGTAATGAAATGAAGTATTGGTGAAAAGTGTGTCCACTAGTCATCACTCGCTCTAAAAATCAAAACATTATTTTAGATAAAATAATCAAATCTTAAAGAAAGGACTGACTTATGTCTCGATCTCTTAGAGGTTCCTTTTTTTGATCGGTTTTGAGATATTTTAGCGATTTTAGAGGGGGTCACCCCTTCATCCGCAGACAAAACGCCATCACCCGTTCCTATACATTCATTGGTTAAATAAAAAGTTGCGGAATCAGTGAAATACCGTCTTCTGGACCACTGTTTGCGTTATGAGATTCAGTTTCTGAGCTCTGATCGTTTGAGTCTTTCTCTGTTTGAAGACCCGCCACCGCCTAAACATTAAAACAATTAATTCTATAACCGTTTAGTTGTAAATTAAGTGAGAAAAAAGACCTGCATTGAAGTTATGGAAGACTTAGAGAAGAGACGATCCGCTTCTTTGAATTTACGGTTCCTTTTGTCAGACTTTGAGTTTGTGTTTCTGTTCAACAAAAAACTTAACAAAAATCCGAAAAAATGTCCAAAACGAGAGCTGACATGTATTCAGACCTATTGACAGTCAGATATCTATCCCAACCTCTGATGATATTCCCATAAAGATGTGTGTCTTCTAAATAAGAGCCTTCGAAGGCATAGATTTGTCGCTCCAAAGAACACAACGTATCCTAAAGACAAATCAACAGAGAAAGGGGTAAATGAGGTATCGTTTCAAAGCAAATGTATTAAACTATAAGTTGGTTAGACTTACGGCGATTTCTGCTCGACGTTTAACGAGGTCAGCCAATTCTGCTCGGGTATCTATCAAAGAAGCCGTATTTGCTTTTGACGCCATTTGTCTCACTTGTCATGTGTTGAGTTCGTTCACAAATTACGTTATGCTTTGTTTAGGTTTGGGTTTAGTTTTTAATGTTTTGGTTGTCTTTCAGTAAATCATTACTTTATTTGATGACAGTTTGAAGTGAAACACAACTCGTGTTTGTAATAACTTTTTATTTGATTACAAGAAATTATTTGTCTTTAGTTTTGATTATTTGAGTAAATTCTTGTGGAAACCAATCAATTAAACACTTTTAGTTCTTAAGTGCCTCTAATATCAACAAAAGTATTGCAAAATGAGTTCTTCAGTGTCTTCTAGGGATGTCTTCTTAAAAACGGTCAGACATTTGATTGACATTTAAAGTGAAAACTTTTTGTTTGTTTTGTTAATACATTTCAGTTATATTTTTCCACTGATTTTAATATCTTTTAAGTTTAAAATTAATAGTTTTTAAACATAAAAAAGTTTTGTTTATCAAAAGTTTTTATTGTTTTGTCATATTTTAGGGCATTTTAATTACCGAAGTAGACATCGGACAGAAGTGTAATGAATGTCACTCTTGTATTGGATTTGAAGCCCACATCTGGAGGTCTGTTCTCTTATCCAAATTGTTTTCTTTAAATCAATTCTTCCATTCATTCAAACTTTGAACCGAAAGTTAAACTTTGATTAAAAATTAGGTCTAAAACAGATAATTATAATCTGAAAAATGAGTGAAGTTTAGGTGGTTTTAACTAAACTTAAGTAACAAAGTTTGACCTTGTACATTTTCATACTAAATAATTTTATTTTGGGAATTCGGTTACTCATTATTAATGAATCATTAGATTAATTAAAGCTCTAATTTGAACAAGCATATTTGTTTTTTTACAAGTTTTATTTGTCTCATATTCTTTGGAACCATATTAGGAATGATCAAGGACATAATGTTTACCTGTGGTTACCCCTATGATGTTTATGTGGTGATCCAACTTTATTTCAATTAATGCATTTTGTTGTCTATTATTCGTGTGTTGAGATCATCATTAAATGTCCCTGAATTTCAAAACAAACACATTTTTGTATTTATTAATAATATTAATATTAAATTTCATAATATTATGCACTCATTTGTCACGAATTGATTCTCAGATTTTCAATTGTAGTTTAAATAAATTATCTCAAAATAATCGATAATAACCAAGTTTATAACTTATGACATTCTTTAAACAGAATTATCAGAATATTTATGAAAGATTATTAGAATACTTCACTATAATCTAATCTTGTAAACTGTTTACAACTGAAAAACGAGTTATGAATCAGTTATTTCTTTGGCATAGATTTCCATTAAAACTAAAAATTTATGAGCAATAAATCACCGGAGAAAGAATGAAACGCATATATGATTAACTTGCAATCATTCCAGACATAACTTGTGTACAACTCTTTGAATTAAACACATTTTTTCTGCTAATTATATGAATTTTAATGAAAATTTATTTATGAAATTTTGCGAACATTTAATCAAAGGTTACAAAAATTATTTCAATTATTAATTTCGATTAATTTAATGGATTTGTTGGTCATTAACTGATTTATCGATTTAAGTAATTTACAGATTAGGTGTCATCACATCATTAGTCTCTTCTCTATTTGTTTGACTTCCATTGATTTGAGTTTAGGAAATGATTCTGTGTCCAGATTTCATCCATATGTGAGACTCGTTAGGGTTAGGGCTCGAATGCTTTCTCTGATAAACATATCATTGATTTCTCATAAATATAACTGTTTTTGTTGAAGTCAAGTGTCGCTCCGCTCACAGTTTAGAGAACTGCTTTCTAATCATTTTTATTTAGTACCAAGACTACTAATCTTGTTAAACATCATTAACTTATTTAATTTTTTATAAGAGATAATCTTTGACATCTCAAAAGTTTATTCAGAAGTAAAAACCCTTTAATTATCAGTTTTGAGATTTGAGTTTTAAAAAGAAAAGAATATTTAAGTATTTGCAGGTTATTATTAGTTGGAAAAGTTTAATGACTGAAATTCGAGTTGAAGTCATCCGTTGAGGAAATATTAAGTCGAAGGACTCAAAATCAGAATCAATGGTTGAAAAGTTTAAACATTTCTAATAGAAGCTAACTTTTGAAAGATGGATGCGCATGTTCATTTGTTGGTTTGTGCATTTTATTTCACAGCTTCTAATAGATGTATGTCTGAACTGTTCCTTCAGAGAAATCCATATGTCTATTGACTTCACCCATACTCTTACTTTTAGTTATCAGCCAATCTTTTCAAATATCAATAGTCTAGTTGTGATAAGTATTTATCAGATTATCTTTTGATTGAGAGCACAGATTCCGAACCAAATATTTTCAGTTGACTTTTCTCTTCTCTTCTCTATCGACAACTGAATGAAAATTAATGTCTTTGGAATCTAATCGTAAGATCCGTTTTCTGTCGAAAAAGTAAGTATTGACTCAAATTTACGGCAATTTTTGTTTGACTTTTCTTTTAAGAGAAATATTTTGAATTCTTTTCAACTCAAAACTTATCGATGTTTTTAAAGGTTAAGTTTGCAATTATTTGAAAAAACAATCTTTCATTCACTTATTATTCTTAGTTAAGATCTAATTCTCTTTTCTTATCCCATAAACTAAGCGATGTTTGTCTTAATTCTTAATCCCAAATAGAAAAAGATTTTTAAGTTTTTATGAAATTTTATTCCGATTGTATTCAATCAAAATATATTCAGACACTGAAAAAATAGTCAATTTTCACAACATTTCGTTCAATAAATGTCTGAATTATGAAATTGAGAAATAGAAGCCTAAAAAGCTTAAACTCCAAACCATTATAAATGTTTTTTAATTTATTTTCAATCACTGATTTTTTCTCCAAATTTCTCTTTATTTAAAAAAAATAATTGAATTTTATTATTGAATTTAATAAAAAATAATATTTATTGACTTTTTTCAAATATATTTATTTCAAATTTATATATATGTAATATATTTTATATATAATAGAATTCTTATGGTTTCTATAAAATTGACTCAAACCTTATATCTAAATCCTTTTAATATTTAAAATATAGTTTTGAGCAAAACTTTTACAAAACAAATCAAAGTTAATCTTTTTATTTAATATTTTATTATTTAATACCCGAATATATTTATGTCAAATCGTTGACAAGTTTTTGACACAAATAAGAAATTCAATTTCATCGGAAATACTATTTCTCCGAAGTTTGGATATCATTATAACTTTATATATCGTTTTACTTATCGATCAGATTATTTGCTGTTCATTTTCAAATTAGCATCTTGATGAATCATCTTGATGAGCTAAACAGTTAATTACAAGATTTATCGATTTTTTCTTTTCTAAATTTCATTAGAGATTTAATATACTTTATTTGAAATTAATTGTTCTAGCTTAAACTCTCTTAAGCTCTTTATTTTGTTGTTTCAATAAATTTTATTTAAAAGAAAATTTTTAAATCTATAGAAAAGTTAAAATCTATACAATAATTATCTATAAAACAATTTTTAAATTATTTAGAATTGAAAAGATTTAATTATATAAACATATTCTTACAAAATTCAAATCGTTAGCAATAAATGCAGACAATGTCTGTGAGAATGAAAATAGATTTTTATTTATTTTTAATTTATATGAGTTGTGTCTAAATGTTTATTTTAAATTAAACTCATTTTAAATATATTATTGTTTTGAGAATTCTTTTTATAAAATTGAGTCAAACAACTTTTTTTTTTTGATAATTTTTATCCTATATTATATTGTTCAAGCATAACATATTACAACATCTTATTAGATAAATGTACTGGCTATGATTCCCTAAAGATTGTTAAATCTATTGCTTTGACAAAAATATAAATTGAGCAAGACAAATATTCTAAAGTTTGTTTTCAGTTTCAATGGTTAGTCGTATAATAAGGTCGTTATAATTGTCTAATTTTATGGTATTTTAGGTTTTATTGCAATCGTTTATAACAGATATAACCTAAAAGTGTTTATTTTTAGGAAAAACCTTTCAATAATTTAATTGAATTTTGATTAGTTTAGATAAGTTTAGATTAGTTTTATTTCATTTTACATTAATAAATGTCTTTTTCATAACTTTTATTCATAAATTAAAAGATTATACAAACACTGCATTTATTCATCTATTTTGAGATTCATTTCAAGTGTTTTACAAAAGCTTTTTAATGAATTCTCGACCAAAAAAAAAGAATTTTTGATTTAAAAATTTTAAATCGATTAAACTGTTGAGGAGCTAATTAAACAAGTGAATTTTAGTGAATCTCTTTTAAAATGATAATTATTGAAGTTTAGCTCTTTTTGATGACATTTCTCTTATTTTTGTTTTACTAAAATATTGTAATAATTTGAATCTGAGTCTAATTAGGGCTCGAGTATCGCGAATGGCGTTCAAATTGAATCCAATTTTAAAATTTTGGGAAATATTTTGACTATTAAGTAGTTTTCAGACAATAGATTAATGATTTTTGAACAGAAAATGTTTTGGGACAGAATATGTGAATTGCATTTCTATTTTGAGTCACTAGTATTGCAAACATACAAACGAATAGCGTATTCATTACCCGAACAGTTAAGTCATAAGAATAATAAAGATTTTTGCTTCAAATAAATAAAGATTTTGCCATAAAATAGAAATAATTGATTATGTCTTCTGTCAAATGTTGTTTGCCTTAAATTCTTGTCTCAGAATAAATCTGATATCTCTCTAGAGATGAATATTCACTCATAACTTATAGCTCTTATCTTATTCTGATTAAAGGATATTCTTTTCTAAATATAGTCATTAGTCATTCAATTCTTATTCTAATATTTTTTATCATAATTTTTATTATTTTTTGTCAAAATCGGTGTTTGAACTCTATTTTAATAAAATCATAAACCTTTTACTTATGAAAGATATTAGTCTTTGAGAAAAACAATTGATTAAAAAAAACAAGAAAATCAATATTTTTGTTGAGAATGACTTCAACATAAATTGTTTGAAAAGTTGTGCTCAAATATTAAGTTATATAACTTGTTGTTAGATAAAAGTTGTGCTTCACTGAAACCTTATACTCAATTTATTATTATTATTGTATCTCTATTTTCATTGGAATTATATTTTCAAATTTGAATTTTCAATGAATTCATAAATTTTTAAAAACTTAGATTTGAAATCTTTTTGATTTTCTTATTCTTCTATAATTCCTATTCTTCTATATTCTGCTCTTTTAAGTTTATTTTTAGTAAAACGTTTTCATTAGAATTAAGTGCTTCTGATATTTAATCGTCAAATGTTTTAAATTAATAAAAATATATAATTTCCGAAAATCATTTGAAATTCAAATTACTTTTTATGGAGAAATTAAGCTAAAAGACCAGGATTTGTCTAATGGCTTTAAAATGCTAGTTGCGTCTATTCATGCACAACTTGATAAATTTGTGATAATGGGTGTATCGTTGAGAATATGAAATATGAAAGGTTTCATTTGACATAATGTTTGCGAAAATGTCATCTTTTAGTACAATAATTTGTGCCCAAAGTCTGAAAATTTGTTGTTTTGATTTATTAAATCTCATGTTTTTTAAATATTATAATATTTTTACTTATTTTTGTTATAACAATGAGATTAAAATTTATATCTTGGTCTTCTTAGAATTTAATCTTATTAAATATTTTGTTGATCGATTGGACATCTCTGTTAGGCTTTAATTTTTAGGATATGTTTGCAAACAATTGAGTCATTTAAGGCATATGTAGTGATCGGAAGCTATCAATCAATCCTTTGTAAAGAAATCATCGAATGGTTAACTTAATTAACCGTTTATTTGAATTTATGTTTTTTAATTAACACTAAAATTTGTTAAATTAAAACAACAAAAAATAAATAGAAAACTGATTCCAATGTTTCGTAGGCTCTGAGTCTAAAACAAATTGTTATTCGAGTAAATTAATGAATAATTTATAGGTTGTCGGCTATCACTGCAAAAGTTTCAAAATGTTTCATTCAGTTTGTTTTGTGTGCACTCCTTTTCGATATTTTTGTCAATTTTTGAGTTATATTTAACTTATTTTTCTTTTGAAACTTATGGTATGAGTTTTCAACAATAAGTTCTTCCGTTTTTGTTACAGATATTGGTTTTCATTCTGTTTTAGTTTCTCCTAATTCTGAGTCTTTGCCGAAATCCCTTCTATTTGTTGACTGAATGGAAATTTAATCCTACAAATCATGTATTCAATAGTTTTCTTTTCACTTTTCTTTTGCTTTAAATTTGATTTAAAATTTCGATATTCACAGAAAAGACTTTAACAGAAAATTGTCTCAAAAAATACATTTTCACAAATTCTGTGCTATATTTTCAAATCGAAAACCTTTGATAAACTCAGAATCAGATTCTGATTAAAGACATAAAGTTTTTATAACTTTTCTAATATTAAACGAAAGTAAACTCGTTTTGATTTAATATTATATTACATTACATTCTCTTATTTTATTATTAATGAATAAAATTGAGTTTAATATCGTATTTCTAATCCTTTTTTTCGACTCAATTTTTTCAATTAATAAGAATTATATAACAATTGATTTGCTTTACTTTTATATCAGTCTTAAGTTAAGACTCTTAACCTTAATTTAAACAATAATTTTCCCCAAAATTGTTGAATTCAAGAAATGTCAACAACTCTTTATTTCAAAATAAATTGCTCCGAAATAATCCAGATAAAATTGTTAATTAAATAATGCAAATTATTTCCTTATATTCACTTTTATTGACTAATAATCAACAAAACTCTTAATGAGATGAACCATAACTATAAAAATATGAGATTAAATTGAATTATTGATGAGAAATACCATAATATGTTTTCTAATATTCGATATTCTTAGCAATTATTTGCTGAAAGTTTGTAGAGAAATATTTTTGGTTTAAATTTAATTAAATATTGATTTGCTGTCAAATCGTAGAATACTTTGTTTTAGAGTTTGTTTTTTCACGCATTCCTTAAATTATTAGTTTTATAAATGTTTTGTTCAGTTAATTAAAGGCAAATATTTTGTCTCAAATGAATTCAAAATAATAAAAATATTCTAATAAAGAGTTATATAAGAGATTTACAGTATTTACTTAATTATCTTTTCTATGGATTAAAATTTATAGATATTGAAAGCTCTTTCAAATGTCCTTGAACATCCTTTATTTGATTATGTTAAATAGAATTTCAAGATATTTTGATAGACTCTCCATTTGTTTAGTAAATTCTCTTTTTTGTTGAATATTTTATTAATTAATTTTAAAGAATGTTTTGTGAAACTCACAAATAGTTAATATATTATATTAAACATCTTTCGATAAAAGCCGTGAAATATATGACTCAACTCACAAAGTATTTAATAAATAATTTATTTATTAATACTTTATAATTAGTTGTTTTGATAAGAAACGGAACTTTTTTCACTACATTTACAGATTAAGTATTAGTATATGTTATCGTTTTATCTGAACCTTATCTTTAATAGCAACGGAGCTTTTAGGGAAAAACAAATCTTTTCACCTGAAATTCTCAAAAAATGGAACAAATCTTAATTAAAGTAAACTTGGCTAAAATTTGGGACATATATTAATTATCGAATAATAGTAATAATAAACCGGAAAAACAATAATTAAGTAAACAAATACTTAAAATGATTTAGATATGAATGATTCAAATGTTTAAATAAAGGCTTATTAGGGAATAATTCGAAGTTACCGATGGAATCTTATAAAAAGAGTAACATGTTTAAATTCTTTGAAGCAAGCTGATTCAGTATCTGAAGCCAAAATCTGCTTGTGACCATTTTAAAGACAAGAAAAAGAAAATCAAAAAGATTTAAAAAATTTTAAACTTTAGTTTAATTTTTAGTAATTTTTAACATTTATGAGTCAAATCAAATTATAATAAAATCTATTGATTTCTATATGAGTTTATTCATTAGTTGAAACTTATTTTAAGTTTTTTCAACTATAGATTGACATCTTTCTAATGTTTAAAAAATTCTTTCTTTTGTATTGTTTTCATTGTTTTCTTGTCTTTAAAATGTTCATAAGCAGATTTTGACTTCAGATTCTGAATAAGCTTGATTCAAAGAATTTAACCATGTTACTTTTTTTATGAGATTGCATCCGCAACTTCGGATTATTGCCTAGTTAGTTTTTATAGTCCTTAAGTGAATATAGTGATGAGTGTAGTGCTTAGAGTTATGATTATAATCTTGTTTTATTTTATATTAATGTTGAAATGAATGTTATTATAAAA
The DNA here is from genome assembly GCA_034695785.1 of Galumna obvia. NCBI lineage: Eukaryota > Metazoa > Arthropoda > Arachnida > Sarcoptiformes > Galumnidae > Galumna > Galumna obvia. Next base: position 9,233 of record JAQFZM010001232.1, on the reverse strand, counting down.
TAGTGTTGTAGTAAACTTAGAAAATGTTGACAGAAGTCTGAATTCACTTCACTTGAAATGTATTTTGCATTAATAGTGTTATTACAAATTTGATTCGGTCGGTAAACAAAGTGAAGTGCTTTTATGGATATACCTTTTAATGAGCAAAGAATCAAAATATTAATGAATTGGTTATATTGAGTCACATATTTGTTTGGATTTTATAAATCAAGAAATGATTTACTAATGCAATCACACGATATATGGCTGAACGAGAATTTTCAATGAAATTGATTATATTATTTGTGCCACGTTTTTATTGCCAATTATTCTGAGTCTATGGCAATCATATAGCACTGGGTTATCACTTAAAACTTCAAAGGAAAGCCTTTTCTATTTTGACTTCAATTTGCGATATTCTTTATTAATGAAAGTCAGCGCTATTTTGTTGTATAACAAGTCTTTACATCCATTGACTAAATATATACATCATATAAACCAAATGTTTGAATCTATCGATGGTTTAATCGCTTATTTTGAATATTTATTCAAAAACTTTCTTTGAAAACACACTAATTGTGTACTCAAAACAGTTTTTTCAAGAACTCAATTCTATTTGTCTATCGTTTGTCAAAAAAAGATATTCTGTAATATTTATTTGAGTATTTGTTTTGAGTGCCATTTATTTTCGGATGAAAATTATTATGTTTTTGGATCCAAATCGTATGATTCGTTTTTTGTATAAGAAGTAAGTCTGAGCCGAAAATTTACTGCAAAATTTGTTTGAACTCTTTTTTTCTATTAATTTAAGTGTTTCCACATTTTTATCCCAAAATTATTTTTAGCGAATTCGAGGTTATGTTTACTATCGACGACAATAAATTATATGAAGGCTTATAACCAGGATGTCCAGGGTATCAAATGTTCACCTTGCAATATGAAAGTAAATTTTTATAACAGGAACAATCATTAGGAGAAGAAAAATCTTAGAGATTGAGTTTTGAAATTTTTCTTTTTTCTTAAACCCATTTTAAGTTAAAAAAGAAAAACTAAGGCCTACTTTCTGTTTGCTTTGGTTTATTGGCAGAGATATGGCTACTCATAGAGACAGGAATTGATGTCTACTCATTGAGTCAATGATCAGTTGAATATTACCCTCAAAAAGAAGGATTTTATAGTTTAATGTAAAGTCAGAAGTTCTGTGATATATATATTTTGAGAGAATTTCTCTGCCGGTAATACTTTGTGGACATCCCTTTAGTCTGTTATATATGGCCTTAAATGATGTGATGACTGTCTTCGACACTGTCCTAAACTATATATCTGTTGAAAGATTCAAAAATATGACTTAAATATATTGGATCTAAAAATACTTATATTATAAACCTTTTGTTTCGAACATTTATTTAAGAAATCACTTTCAGAAGAAATTCGTCTAAATATTTATGAGAAATAAATATTAATATAATATCGGAATTATTTCGAAATATTTGATTCTCTGGTATTACAACAATTTATTCAATCAGTTTTAGGAGTTTTAGGACTTCAAAAGCATTTCTTCGAATCAAATATTTTTGTTTTTTGTTCGCAAATAACGCTATAAATATACTTCTCTTAATAGTATTGGTTTTTCACATAAAGAAGTGATTGTTCTGAAGAAGTTTATGAATATTTGATCAGATATTGAGTAAATGTAAAGAGTAATGGACAGCACTCTTATCCAAATAAAGCAAAAATTTGGCGAATAACGTCAATCTCAATGTTGTTATTGAGATTAAGACCTGTCTTCAATTGCAGGGAAATATTGCGAACACGAAATGTGCAAATATTGTTCACTTAATCATTAGTCATGTCTATTGTCGACCGGTAGTGCCCGTCAGCCATAGTCTTAATTATATCATTAGTTATTCTCCTTTAGATTGCAATACATGTCTCAATCTATGTGTTAAAGAGCTATCGGTTTGTTGTCTAAATTTAGCTCCAGTTTTGGGCACTGACTCGCATTTCATTTAGATTTTGTTAACATAACAAACATTTCCCAATTTATTAAATATTTAAAAAGTATGGCATAATTTCAGAGATAATTAAGTAACTGTAAGTCTCAGCTCTGGATTTATTATTTATAAATACTGTGTTTTGCCTTTAGATGAGTTCAGTTCTACGAACAGATTAAATGTGAATTACTTTTTCATTAAATATCTATCCGTCAAAAGAGAGTCGAATACTCTTTGATATTAACTATTCATTTGTTGTGCAATTCGTTATTTTTTTCTTAATTCTTGGCTAAAGTTCTTTAAAATAAATATTTGAAGAGTTTTACTCTATTTTCACTTTAATTCAATTAACAAAAACTCAATTAATTCAATAAAATTTGATTTTCTTTATTAATAATTAATTTAATGAACGAATCTTTTATTAATGGCTATTGTTTTGATACAAATTTTAGGAAAGTGTGTAATAACTGTAAGTGTCAGCGAGAATCACATGACATATACCACGAAGAGTTTGTAGACGTTCGCCAACGACTCGGACTTAAAAATAATGAGTGTAACTGTAAAGACAATAAAGAAAAGACACTTCAAGAGGGATACTCATGGGTCCCCCCAAATATTATCAGCGAAAAGGTATTTACTTTCACACAAATCAACAATTTTTTTATCACTTTTAGTGTATGGCCTCAAAGGGAGCCGACTCTTTATCTCTCATATTTTAAACTCAATTCACTGAAATTAAAAAACATCGAATATAAGCACTTATTTATTAAAGAGGATAAATTTTTGCCAAGTTTAATTTTATTTTTTAAAACTTCAAGGCTTTCATAACTCAAAAATATTGAAGACTTTTAAATACTTTTATGTTTTTTAGTCGAAAGAGTTGGAAACAATTTTGAATAATTATTCATTAACTGATGACAAACATTATAGTCATTATTACAATTATTACCATGTTTATTTATTTCTTGCAAAATTTAAGCCAAGAGTGAAATCATGAGAATTATTTTAAGCTAAATATAAAATTAAAGGTTTAATAATTGCAATATTAGTTCTAATGTTATGATAGAAGCAAAGAGAACACCATTTACTTCACTTTTCATTTTATGTGTTAAGAAAATTGATCTTACTTATAATAAATGTTGTAGATGCTAGTAAATGGTTAGATTAAATCTTTTCGTTTAGTTAAGAACAAAATATTGTTTAAGTAAGACATTAGTTCTCGTTTTATCAGACATTTATTCCAATGTATTATTGCTTTTAAAGTTGAATTCAGTGTCGATTTCGCAATAAATGCGAAAAACAATTTTAAGTTCCAAAAAGAAATATCTAAAAGCATTTTACAAATGGTATTATAAAATTGAATTTATTTATCTGGAGGTTTGTCCTGCAATACCTATAATACCTACAATATCTCATTGGGTTTTGTCATTTACTTTGTTTTATTTAATTCAATTCATTTGTGAAATTACACAAAAAAGTGGAGATTTTATATCGAAAAACTCTTTACTTAGTTTTCAATTTAGTCTTCGAAGTAATAAAACTATATTTCGGTAGTATTTGTCTCATATTTCTTACTTAAACAAAATAAACATTGAATTACTGGACTTATCCTCCAAAGTCTTTCTATAAAATATTATTAAAGTCACTTCAAAATGAAATTATATAACTTTTTCATAAAAAGACAATTGTTTGGCATTTTTCCACTAAAATGACATAAATTTTATTACTTAAATAGGATTTATTGAAAAGAATAGACAACAGAAAACAAATCACTCTTTTTATTAATATTTTCCTCAAAATAAAGTAAATTCTTGTCTTTTGTTTAATAATAAATATGCTAGGTTATCGACCATAAGATAATACAGAATATCCTATTAGTTTTCGTAGAATCCAATGGATTTTGCGATCAAAACAAGTAAACAATTAAAGTTTTATGAAGGCTTTGGTCGTCATTCTATTGACATTTGAACTATTCATTGGATTCAAGTAGTGTTTCATCAATTTGTCTCATATTGATGTAATATGACATAGGTCATTTCCAGACGGTTATGTCTTAAACTGTGTAATTGCGTCCACTCATGAGTCAAAATATCAATATTTTTGTTTTCCTTCTATTTTTATAACAAACTTTTAGTGCTTTGATTCACATTTTATCCAATATTTCAATAATTAAAGTGTTTTTAATTTTAATTGAGTTTATATTTTGTCGTATTTTCTTTCAATATTTTTAGTTCAAACAGTGTTTAAGCTTTTGTTTGATTTATAATTTATTAAAAATCAATAAAAATGTTTTTAATATATTTTTGACACTTTGGACACAAAATCGATAAAATTGAGGCTCAATTTCTAAACTGTTGTACTGTTTTGTCATTTTGTTCTCCAATTATTTATTAATTAAATGGAGTGAAAGTGAAAAATGTAAAAACGAGTGGAAATACATTAATATTTTAATTAAATTAATAGAAAGCCGTAGAAAATATTTATTAATTCATAACTTATACACTTAAAGCTCTAATATGGAAAGTGGTCGGAACCGGAGATTTAGTTGATGTTATAGAGGGGTTGGCATAATAGATGGAAAGTATTGATACAATTTTTATAAATAATAGAAATATAATTAAAAGTAATAAAAATTTTCATTATATTTATACGATTAATACTAATATTTTACTACAATTTATTTAAATAATTTATATTTTATGAAAATATTGTTATTATCGATTGAGTTTTTAACTTCAGTTTAATCATTAAATTTTTAATTTTTGCAGTTTTATTGGGAAAGTTGAAGTATTAGAGGTACAGTCAATGCTATTGGGTCTAAGATATAGTTTCCATAGAGTTATAGAGGGTTTCCCCTATAGAGGTTTTTCCCCATAATAGAGGTTTTTTTATAATGGGTTGTCTATGGAAGTGAATCGGGCCCTGGAAAACAGTTTTATTTATAGAGGTGTTTCCATAATAGAGGGGTGAAGTTATGGAGGTTTCAGTGTATGTAAAATTTGTTTCTAAAGCTATAACTATAATGAAAGCCCAAAATACCGAAAACTTATTTTCTTTTTGGTTAATATTTACCACTAAAGCAGCGGTTTTTCATAGTCTTCTGTTTTCATGAATATTTTGAAAGAAGACATTAACTTTAGAAGTGCCCAATGATTGATGCGTTTGGGAACAGACTTAAAACATCTTATATGTTGATTGCATGAGACATATGTCATAATGTGTTACTTATTGGCCATTAGTTGCCTCTATTTAATCATTTATTCATAAATATGTGTCGCATATTATTTTATACTTAAATATCGGACTAAAGTTTGTATATTTTCTAAATTGAAACCCAAATTTACCGATAAAAAAACCGAACTTCACTTTTAAGGAAATATCAAATATAAGTATATTATAATATAGTATAATATATATATATAGTACGAGTAGTTTCAAAAAGAAAATTTCTTCGCCTCAATAAACTTTCTAAAAGGTTTCTCTATTAAACATCACTTATTGTATATAAAAATATTTGTTATAACTTATAAGTAATAGAGAATCTCCTTTAGACATATTTCTCATAAAGTTTATTTTGAACTAATATAATCTAGATATAACTTAAAAATAATTTCCTTGGTGTTCTAGTAAATAATAAACTAATATTAAACTAAAGTTTTGTTTTTTTAATGATAGGATAAATTAAAATTTGAGTTAAGCCGAATCCTCTCAATTAAAGTTTCCACAAAACCATAATTTCCACAATTTTTAGATAAATTCTGTTTAACCAAAGGAATTGAAATCGGTTTCGGTTTTTTTTAATTTTGTTGTTCGTATACCGCGTTTGGTCTCTATTCTCAAAATAATGAATATCAGACTTAAAGTAATATTTCTTAGAATTTTGTCATTAATTTTTTAAAATTCTTTGATCCCAAAGAATTTGGAGAATATGTCACAAATATTGTGATAAATATTCAAAATTGTATTTAATGATCGAAAACGAAGCAAAATATTTAGGGCTTAATCTCGAATAATAGCGTCAGCGAAGGCTTTCTTTTGAATTTGTGAGTAATTCTAGAATCGATTCTTAGTAACCAAAAGCCATAAAATGATGAATAATTCAAAATCTTTTCGACGATCCCTTCAATTAATGGCTGTCATTATAAGCTTTACATCAAATTTTGGTGATTTATCAAAGAGTTGTATGAAATAGCATCAGGCAATAGGACCAGGAAAATCTTTGTGGATCTCCCTTTGAGTAATTGTTTGCCTAGGTTCTATTTGCTGTCACAATTGGCGTCCAAACAGAATTACATTGATAAATTATCTCATATGATAACACAATTTCACGGAATTTTCAGATAATTAAGCCTTTGCTAAACCTTATAATATCGCAAACTCTGGAAATTGTATCGAATTACATGGCATCCAATAAATAAACTTGGTTGTTTCATATTTCATATTTGTTTGGTTTAGTCGCCATTAATTGATTTCTGGTTTTTTTGTCATTCGATATGAAACCATTGAAAGTGAACCTCAAATTTCGTTTGTAATGTTTGACATTAATTATAATCATTGCGAGTGATTCCCGACGAAACCCATAATAAAAGGGAAGCGCCAAAAGTCATTCTTTACATATATGTTGAGACCAAATATCATTACTGTTTTGAAACGTCACGCGTTATGATTACGATAAATGTTGTTTTGATAATTACTCGGAGCTATTAAACCAATGATACAGTAATTGAATAAATATTAAAGTATTAAAAATATTTAATTTATTTCATTGAATTGTTGCGAACGAAATGAATGATTACTTATTCGTGTCTTTAAATTTAATTATAATTTCAAAATATGTTTTCAATTATTAAGTCATTGCTTTCTCTATGAAACTAAAGGATTACCAAAAGAATGGAGTTTTTTGGAAGAAATAAATTTGATTTCGAAAAGAAGTTAATTGTAAACAAAAAATTAAAATTTACTGATTATTCAAATAATGAATGATTTTATTTAAAATTTGTTTATTAATTGTTTGTTGAATAGATTGAGCAATACTTTTCACAACTGCCTCTTCACAAAGTGCCGCGTTTGGGAACACCTGGAGAGAAATACCGGGACAGACAACTTATTTTGCAGCTTCCAAAGCAAGACTTAGCTCTGGCTTATTGTAAATTTTTAGAACACGAAAATTGGAAACATTTCGAGGATTTTGTCAATCATAGGAACGAATTGGCTCTCGATATCGGTTACATTAAAACTCATTTCGACCACAAAAAAGTCAGTCACTTAACGGATGTATACTTTTTATTACTTATAATAAATATTATCTGTTTTTTTGCGAAGGAGTGCCAAAAATGTAAGAAAACGATTGGAATGCAAGATATCGGAGTAGTGGCCCCTAAGTTTGGTGAGCAGGTAGTCTGGCACCCAAACTGCTTCCAATGTACTATTTGTGAGGAACTGCTCGTAGATCTGACATATTGTGCAAAAGATGGTAAACTCTTCTGCGAAAGACATTACGCGGAAACCGTAAAACCGCGCTGTTCTGCCTGTGATGAGGTATGTGTTTCTATTGGAACCCACTAATCATCTGTTATCCGGTTCATTTGTTCCAACATAAATTAGTCAACATATCTGACTAATGTGTGTAAAGACATCACAAAAAAGATATAACTGTAAACAAATGGTATATATATTTAAAAAAAAGTTGTAACCATTAGTAACTAATGATTAGTTTGAGTGCATAGAGTTAGATGTCTTAACCAGTACTGACTCAAGACTGCCAGCGCTGACATACTTTTAGAAGATAAGTAAACAAATGTTAGAGTGCTATGACTTCTCTTCTATCGGTTGAAGAGATTTTTTAATATCAAGACTTTCTGTTTATTTTGATTGATGTCTCAAATTAGGTATCGATTAGTTTATTTCTAACTCTTAGTGTTTGCACTCTTTTGTCGGACATTTATTCTCATTTATATTCATTTTTGTCAATAAGTTAACAACTTTTATATTATACGAATTGATTTTTGGCGAGGGATCACTTTATTGCTAAGCGATTTCAATATTTGATAGACAGTTGTGTATATTAAAGATTTATCTTATTATTGAGTCAATCATATGAGTGACGCAAATCTGTTGTTAAGTGAATTTTTACAGATTTATCTTAAGATTCAAATCTATAACAAATATATATTTGGAGTCTATTTGACAAACATTTGTTACGATTTAATCACAAATTTCATTGACTCAAATGAAGGTTTTATTCTCTAAATAAAGGGCAGCACTCGATTCAATAAATGCAAGATATTTAATATCTGATAATTTCCTCAATAGTATGGCTGACCTTTAATTAAGTTTTATATTAAAATTTATTTTTCTTTCGATTCTCATTAAATGATTTATTAGTAATCTATTTATTCTCAATTTAATTTAACATGCTTAATTTGATCTTGAATTACATTACTGGAAGTTAGACCTTGGCTATTCTTCAATTTAAGTGAAACTCATTTGAATTTAATTTGATTTTCTTTCAAATACATAATATTCTAATGACAAACCGTTTTAAGTAAATATTGAATTTAGAAAAACAATTATATGTTTTTTAGTACTTTTATTAGAAAATTGTTTATATGGAAAATAGGTGACACCCTTTATATGTTTGCCTTTCACTAAATTATTCTTAGTGTCAATAATCATAGAATCAGAATATTTGGGAATTCATTCATTCATTCATTCATTCATTAAATGATTTTATTCTCAATCAAACGAAAGGAAACGATAAATAGATTGCATTAAAATATTATAGAACTAAATATAAATTAGGAAAATGTGTATCTAAATGTTGTTGATAAGTTGTTCATGCTCCATTTTCATTGAATAAATTCTTTCAAAATTTGTCGTTTTAGTAAAATTGATGGACTCCTGACATACTTTTAAATATTTAATATCAGTTAATGTCAGCGGAAAGTCAGTGGACATAATTTAGTGACTTTTGTAGACAATAATTGTAATATTGTTCTCCATTTATATATAATTACAAATCGATTGCTTTATATCTCAGTTAATATAAATGTCAATCCATTCGTGATAACCAACTGTTAGACCTTTTCATTACTTATTTTATTATTCCATATAATCTTTGAAACCCTTTTAGTATTTCATGAATTTAATTGAACTAACCTTTAGATTGTTTGAGGTTTTCTACTAATTTTGCTAATTTTGTCTTCACTATTGCTTTACATTCTCTCTCTCTCTCTCTCTCTCTCTCTCTCTCTCTCTCTC
>JAQFZM010001231.1:0-19921 GCA_034695785.1 Galumna obvia | reverse complement strand
AATTGCTTAAAAACACATAAAACATCAATTTTAAGGCGTTTTCTGACTTATATGACTTTATTTAGTCATATTTTAACACATTTTATCAAATTAAATGCAAAAAATAAGAATTTTTGGCAAAAAAGACAATTTTGTAATATTTTCAAAATTTTTGAGTACCAAAATTTGAACGTAAAAGCTCGATTTTTGATGATTTTATGCATTTATTGAGGTTTTCCTTTAACATTCTTCAAAATTTCTGCCAATTTTTGATTATTTTTCTCTTTTTTGCCTAATTTTACGAATTTTTTCTTTTTTTTCCTCTCTTTCTCTAGGGGGGGGGGGGTGGTCCTCTAACTCTCGTCTAAGGGTATTCCGGAATACCCCCCTTTTGCCATCCCTGGTATTATTAGAAAAATACTACTCAAAATATAATACAATCTACTATTAAAGATTTATTTTTGGATTTTTTAATTTTTTGAATTATTTTCATTATTATTATTTAGGATTCTTTAATTAATAGCTAACTTTCTTATACAAACTGAGATGTATGTAAACTGAGATATATGAAAAGTTAACACAAAATTTGTTTTGCGTTGAAAAAATTATATTTGGGCTTATTTAATTTGTGTTATAACCTGTAACTTTAAAATAATCAAATTTTGAATTATATAAATTATTTTAGAAATTTTAAGTTTAATTTCATCTTTTGGGTTTAGTTATATCTCTTATTTAAAAATTAAATGAAAAACGGTAAACAGTATCGCAAATAACTTATATTTTGTATTATAAACAATTAGTGCCTGTAATTGAAACCTTCGTCTCTCTCTTCTGATCCTTTAATTGCAAGACTGTAACTTTGGTTTCTCTTCATTTGAAACCCAAGTTTGAAAAAGACTGACAGCAATTGCAGTCGAAAAAATTATTTATTTTAGGAGATATAAAGGAATCTCTAAAAGAGGTCTCAATTTTATCGAAATTAAGTGAAGATTATGTCATTTAATACTACAAATCTTGGAGTGAATTAAAGGTTAAAGAAAACAAATCAAAAACCTTTAAAACTTTTAAATCATATATTTATATTTTGCGAAGTCATGCGAAGTCATGCGAAGTCATGCGAAGTCATGCGAAGTCATGCGAAGTCATGCGAAGTCATCTTTACAAAGGAGTCGGCGGGTGGCAGGACTTTTGCGTCTGCATTTTAATCTATTCTATTCGATAGATAATCTTTCCCCACATATGGTTTCAATGGGTCAAAAAATCCTCATTATATAGGGAGAGCCGCTAGAGGGCGTAAACTGTTTTGGCGGGAAAATTTTAAATCTCATTTATTCCTAAAGTAAAATAGTTATTGATACCAAACAAAAATTATTATTAACTGTTCATTAAATGACATTTTATCAAGTATCAAAACTTTTAATAATGTCACGTGATCATGTCATATAAGTCGAAAAACCGATTTCAACACAAAAAGTTTTGTATTTTGAAAACCTTATTAGGCAGAAAACTCTAATCTTTTGCAAAAATAGTAGTAATTATTATTTAATAAGTAAACAAATTTAGAACTAATTAAAGCGCCACCTAGCGTCAAAAATTTATTTTTTGTTAAACTATTCCATAACAATAGAGATATATTTCTATGATATTACTAATTTGCCCACGTGACTGATTAGTGACTGGAGGACCCTTAAAACCTTGTTGCAAAGTCATCTTTACAAAGGAGTCGGCGATTGGCTGTACTTTTGCGAATGCATTAAAATCTATTCTATTAGATGTTTTCAATGGGTCAAAAAATCCTCATTATATAGATAGGGCCGCTAGAGGGCGTAAATTGTTTTGGCCGGAAAAATTAAAAATCATTCATTTTTAAAACAGGAAATCTAATGAAACCGAACCAAAACGGAAATATAGAGAGCTAATGTGGGCATTTTTTAAACTATAAAAATTATTCATCAAGTTACGTGACTATGTTTTGCGCATAAAAAATTGATTTTTATAGTAAAATTTTATATTTCAAGTACTATAATAGTTATAAAACTCAAATCTTTTGACCTATAGAGATCTAATAAGTCTATATTAGAATGCTAAACTTGAACCAACTATATCGCCACCTTGCGCCAAAATGTGAATTTATGCCAAATAACATTCATCAAATAGAATATCAACCTTTTACATTTTTCATGATGTTACAAAACTTTTTTGTCTACCTACACAAATTCTAAATTTCAAATATCTATTCCTACAATAACAAACCCTTATATACTAAATCTTTGTAAAGATGACGAGCTTACAACTGGATTATTAATTATATAATTATGCCTAAAAACGTCATGATAAAAGTTTATCATGTTAGATTTTTATAATAATTTAGTTGAGAATCAATAATATTATAATCAATACAACTAATGATAGATAAATGAACATAATAACAATGGAAAATTACCATGGAATATTATGATTCACAATTATAGAAAAAAATCATTTTAAGTATAATTAATTTAAATCAGTATTTAAAGTTAGAAAAACTTGGTTTTACACATTTTTTATTGATATTCATTCACATAATATAATATAAAATTTCAAAATATTCAAGTTTAATAAATAAGTTTATAATATTCAAACCTTGCTTTTATTAATGACAAATTAGTCCACAATTTATCTTTCATTAAAGCATCAAGAAGTAGCTACATTTTGACACCATAATGAATATGATCAGGATCCCCTGAGATAGTGAACTCGAGAAATGTAACCTATAGACACCACCCTAAGTATCTCAAAAATTTTTCGTTCCAGTAAAATCCAATTTCTACCAAGATTTAAGCGAAGTATTACCTACATTTTGACGCCAAAATGAATATAATCAGGATCCCCTGGGATATTGATCTCCAGCCAGTAGAGTGGATGGGTGGGCCGGTGGAGCGAGTGAGTGAGCCGGTAGAGTGAGTGAGTGAGTGGACCGGTAGAGTTCAAAACGATTACATATATTACACTTTACTACGTAAATGTAGTGATAAAAAGGCTATTTTTTGATAACAGGGCTCATTTAAAAATCTTAAAAATGAAAATAGTTTTCTTTTATTAGGTCATATTTAATTTATACTAATTATACTTTTGATTGAAATATTGTAATAAATGACTTAAAATAAACACATTTTTTAATTGAAAAAGTGAATTATAAGTGAATCACTTTCAGGAATTGTTAAGTGGAATGAAGTGAATAAGATTTTTATTTAAGTGAAGTGAAGTGAATTCACTTTTAGAGATATTTCATACTTTAGTTCAAAAAATTAAACTCATGATTTGGATGAAAATGATATAAACAAATGAATCAAATATCTTTATTTCGTAATATTAATAATTAAAAATTTAATCATCTTTAAACAATTAAAATGTAAATACTTCCTCAAATTCAATTAGATAATAGATTATCATGTTAAAAAATTTTATGAAATAAACTAAATAGTAATTTATAATTCTGAATGTGAGGATGAGATCATTTTATTAGAGATCTTATCCGAAATAAAATTGATGTATAAGTTATTCAATTTTTCCAAATTCTTGTTCTGTATTTGAGTTTCCATTTGTTTTAAAATTTCTTCATTTGAGTGAAGATCTCTTTCTTTAAGATCTAAATTTTTCTCTAATGTATAAATTCGGAGATTTTCTAAAATAAAAAAAAACATTAAAATAATATTATTTTATTTTTTCTTTCTATTAAATACCAATGAATTGAAGTTTTCCTTCTTTTTGTCTCTCTTCACAAGAATAGATAACTCTTTGTTCAAGAGATGAGTACAGAATTACTTCAATAGAACGCATGCCTTCAGTAAAGACAAAGAAAAGCCTTCTTTTCATGTCGTAATAATGATCGGATTCGGCTAAAAGTGTGTCTCCTTTACTGTTAATTATAAAACAAAATTTAAAATATTTCTCAGATTTAATAAATTAATTACAAAAAGAAAAGTGTTAATGAATTTTTGGAATTTCTCTTAATTGAGATTCTGTTGAACTCTATTTTCTCTTTATTTGTATCGGAGTAATCGAGAGTCCAATTGCCATCAGATAACTATTAATGAAAATTAGTTTAAAAATTATTAAAATGTGTTAATATTACGAATAAGTCCTCAGATATCTTCAGCTCATTTTCATTAAATTGCATACAGTTGTTAATCAATAGCTTAAACATTTCGCCATCAGTTTTATTACTTAATTGATTAACTTTTCGATATTTATCAAGTCTTTTAGTTAGAGTTTTATTATAGTTTTCACCGAATTTTGCAAATCTCTCGTCCTTTTCATGAATTAGTTTTGTTATCAAATGTTTTATTTTATTCAAACTTTTTTCTGGTATAGAGTCCAGTATTTGTTGGAATACATCTGGATTTAACTCCATCTGAGCCGTCATTTTTGGACGAAGTTGAAAATGTAGAGAATCTGCTTATTAAAAATCTTTATTAAGAATCTGTTTTTAAAATTATAATAATTATTTCGTTATACAGTATAACTCGCTTGTTATGAAGGGACAGATGCAAGGGAAATTTGTTCATAATAGGCTAAAATGAAATTTCTTTTATTAATATTTATAATATTTGACAAAATCTCACAAACAACTAAAAGTATAATATTTTATTAAATTAATCAATAATTTTAGCCAGTTTTGATCCATTTAATTGACATTTGATTAATTTCTCATTTATGTCATTCAAATCTTTAAGTTTTAAATCTTCACACATATCTAATTTATGAAATATGTGTGAATATTAATTAAAAAATTTTTTAATTAAGAAAACAAGAAAAACACAAAAAATTAAAATTATAATTATATGCGAAGAACCAGGTTTTCATAACTGACAAGTTCAGAACAGAGGAGTTATACTGTTTTTATCGATAAACCTGAAACCGTTAGTCCATGAAAGCACGAGTATTTCAAAAAATATGAATCATAATTTATAGCAATCATAGCCTCATCCACTGGAAATTTAATCCCCAATACCTCGTACATTACATAATCGGACTTAATTATTTTGGTGTCATTTCGAATATATTTCAATGAGAAAGACATGTCTGGACTAATAATAATAGAATTTAGATTAATAATTATTATAGATTAATAAATTATAATAAATTAAATCTCTTTAAATCAAATTATATCAAAATATTTAAAATTTTTATGTTAATATTATATAAATATTTTAGCATACTAGTGATATTCTGTAAATAATAATTAGTAAATATTTAATAAATAAACCTATTTAAGAAATGAAATAGTTTTAATTATTAAATATTTTAGAATTATTAGTATTTTCATGTTTGAATTATAGAGATTTATCTGTATTTTGTTATATTATGAATAAAATAAATTTTACTGATATTGAAATTTTGTTTTTTGATGAGATTCATCTAATTCTTGAGCCATGCCATAATCATAATTAAATGGAATTTTGATACTTGCCAAATGTCGGTCCCATTTTCCGTTTAATTGCCTTAAATCGAGAGAACTTATTTCCGAGTCATGAAATTTAATACACCTTTTGTAGAGAAGAGGAGTGGCTAAAACAAAAATTATTATTAACTAGTAAGATAAAGATATTATATGATCTTGAACAAATTTAAGAATTTGAAATATTTTCCTAATTATTGTGAACAATACCATGTTCACATTTATTTACTTGTCAATATTTAATATTAATGTTTATCATATTTAGTATATTTTTTTAAATACCATTATTACCTTTAAAATAATGTATCTTAATCAATATCTTTTAAAAATTCCGTACTTATTCCAGGTCTTATAAACAATTACATAAAATCTTTTATAAAGAATTAAAGTAAATAAGGAAAATATTTATTAACCAAAAATTAAGGTTTATATGAGCAAGGGAATAGCTATGGGATATGTTTTTTTCATTTAAAACCTTTTAAAATATAAATACTTATTTTAAATTTTATTTCTACTCACAGTATTTGAATTCATGCAAATAATCAAACTCATTGCCTTGCTCATTATCATTTTTGCTTTCAACTATATTTTCAATAATATTTGTGTATTTTGTTCCAAATAATGAACCAATTCTTAAAAGAGACGAAATCGCAAAAGAATTTACTTGATCAACAATTTTTGTCAAATAATTAGATATTGGATTCTCATTCGCATCTAATTATTAATAAAGAGAATAATATAATTATTTTTTAAAAATTAATCAAGCAAAAATTTACCTTGTAAATTAGATATAATAAAAAATAAAATTATAATAAAAAAGAATTTATTGAAAATTGTTAATTGCATTTTAGAATAATTTTATAAATAAAGTTAATTTCTTATTTAAAAGAGGATTAAATATTAAATAAATTATTAAAAATACGTGAAACTTTATTTTGAAAAATAATTATTAAACTGCAATTAAATTCTAAATTTATTTTATTAACAGCTTTTGTTTAATCACAAAAAATGTCAAATTTTCAAATATTTGCTTATTACCAGCGATGTTTTTCAGTACAATTTTTAATACACTTTTAGTGCAAATGCTATGTGACATCTGTCACATTAAAGCTATTCATACAATATTTGATAAAAAGGGTCCGGGGTAGTTTTTTCTTTATAAAATCTCAAAGTATAAAATAAAAAAATGTCTTCAAAATCCCAAATATGGAATTTTTGCACCACTATAAATATATTTAAAATAATTTGTATCTAGATCAATTTTTCTATAAAATAATGATGTTTAATGCTCTTAGAGTAAGTAAGATAGATGAAATATTTTGATGATATTTTACAGGTAATCAAAAATGATTCGATACGTCTATTTTTGTTTTTCAATATTCCTATTATTCTAGAAAATATGAACTTGCAAATTTCAAAATGTTTAAAATTCGAATTTATCTTGTTCAAATTTAACTTAATCAATTTTAATGAATCTTCATAATATAATGTATATTGCTGTATTAATTTACAAAATTTGAAATCAATATCTCAATCAAATCGAGAATTATTGGCTATAATGTAATTTCCCATATTAATGAGTATTAACTATTATATTCAATAAAGAAATTCGAATTCAATCTCATTTTAATATGTGAAATTACATTATCGCAAATAGGTTTCAATTTAATTTACATATTGATTTCAAACTTTGTACAATAATACTGTATATTATTATACATTATATTATAAAGTTTCATTGAAATTTATCAAGTTAAATTTGAACAATATCAATTCGAATTTTCAAAATTTTGAAATTTACACGGTCATATTTTCTGTAATAATTAAAATATTGAAAAACAAAAATACACGTGTCAAATCATTTTTGATTATCTGTAAATAATATCAAAATATTTTATCTATTTTACTTAATCTATGAGCAATAAACATTGTTTTATAGAAAAATTAATCAAGATACAAATTATTTTCAAATATATTTATAGTGGTGCAAAAATTCCATAGTTGGGATTTTAAGGAAATTTTTTTTATTCTTATTCATTGAGATTCTATAAAGAAAAAACCCTGACCCCTGACCCTTTTGTCAAATATTGTATGTTTAATGAATAAACCGGTTGAAAGGTTTCAGGTATTCTTTGAAAAATAAATTTTTTTAATGAACTTTTTAAACTATTTTCAGATACATTTATATATGAATAGAGTTTTGAAGTCAACCATTGGTTTAGAGTTGTTTGATAAACCAATTAACTTTGAAGACATTCTGAATGAGAGACAAATATATTCGACTTTTATTCAACTTTTAATTCCTTTACAGATAATAACACTTTCGTTGATATACTTTTCGATTTTAATTAAATTTAAACAATAAATCCTTTGAATATATTCTATATATATATATATAAGATTTTTATTTTATCTTTGTCCAACATTTGTTTTATTAATATTAACTTGGTCACCAATATTAAATCATTTTCTATTCATGATTACTAATTCTTTTCAAAACTCATTTGTTTATATATTTTTCACTCTATTTTCAATTAGTTTTTAATAATTATATTAATATTTTCACCAATGATTGCATTAATTGATTTCGAGGCCAAAAAAGCCTTCATATTATTCAAGGAATTATACTTAAGAATAAAGGAAAACATGAAAGGTTTCAGGTATTCATTGAAAAATAAAAATATTTTTTTAATGAACTTTTTAAAGTATTTTCAGATACAATAACTGTTATATATGAATAGTGTTTTGAAGTCAACCATTGGTTTAGAAGTGTTTGAAAAACCGATTAATTTTGAAAACATTCTAAATGTGAGACCTTGGTAAAAAGTTATGAAATATAGTTTTACTTATGCCCTTTTATATGAATATTTCAATCGATAAAGGGCATATTTCATAACTTTGTAACAAGGTGTTTCCGGACAACCGGACCTCCACCAATGAGTACCACTACTAATAAGCTTACCATTAATATACTACACCCCCGGTGGTCGTTGCCCTAAATACTAAAGTGCAGCCTTTTACCTTCAAAAATTGTCAACTTCAAATTGACCTCCCCGTTTTTTGGGTTGACCTAGGTCAAAAATTTTTTTTTCATTTGAAAGCTAATTCAATTTAGAATCGACTCACGTTGTGATCTTTTTGATTTTATCATGGATCAGAGTTTACGTTCTTATAGGGCAAGGTCCTTTTTTATTATGACTTCAAAAAAAACATTTAATACAATATATTAAATTTAATCTTGGCATTTTTAAATAATAGTGACTACAACCCCCCACTTTTAAATAATATAAAACCAATTTCTAATTAAGTAATATTTTAAATATATGTGAACCATTAAAATATCATGCATATTTGAACAAACCTGGTCTTATACTAATACTGTATATTAATAAGATTTTCAAAACTCATCCGAAACTTCAATTTTAGAAGAAATTTCATTTTCTCAAACTTTTGAGTTTTCCATTACTATTAGAAATGATTAAAAGCCATATTTTTAAGTGTTTTGAGAATTGAGATTTGAAGACAATTCAACTGCCAATTGCAAGACTCAACTCAAAGATGAATTACCTTGGTTATTTACTCTTTCTTGTCATTAATAATAGAGATTAAAATACTTTTCGAAGAAAAACGTTTATTGAAAAGACAAGATTAAAGGTTGAATCATATATTAGGGATACTTTTAATAGAATATGAGAATTAAATAGAAATATGAGTAAAGACAAAGTTGTAATTATTGTTTAGTTTATAAATCATTCATTAAAGTCAATAAAAATTCTTTACTTAAAGACTTTAAGACTTAAAGACTAATTCTGATGATAGCTTTGGTATGTTATCAGTAGATTGTGCTAGTATGAAATCGTGCATTAATCTAGTAGCTAGATTAATTGCTAAACTAAGCTCACGAATGTACTTATTTTCATTCGATTCGTTGAATTCTTCGGTCTGTTCTCGACTTAACTCAAAATAATAGAGATCTGGTCAGACAACTATTAGATTAATGTCGTTAACAATAACTATCTCAACAAAACTCAAAGACTAACCTCGACAACAGTCTAAGGAAATCTCTTATATATATTTCCAGTCGATTAAATACTTTTAATGTAAAATTCTTTTGTCGTCAAAAAACCGATTATTTTTGTTATTATTATTATTATTAACCATTAATTTTAAAATCGATTCAACTCTTTATTTATTATTTTCTAAAAATTCAATTTTGATTTTTAGGGTTAAAACCAGAGATGAGCAACAAATAAAAATCGAGTATTGATTGAAATATATAAATTTATATACCATAGATAGTTATAACTTGCAAACGGAAAATAGTACCTAAAAAATTACCTTTTATCTTATATTCCTAAATAACATTATCTAGTTCACTAAAAATGACCCCTTTATTAATCATATATATGATGAATATTTCACCTTTCTTATATGATATATCAGGATAAAATCTCTAATATATTGAAATATACTGACCGATGACTATCAATAATGTTTTTAAAAGGTTAAAAATTAATCTAATAAATAATAATAGGTTCTAAATTTTTCATCTTTTTATCTGGGTATACTTTTTATTAGCTTGCATTTTCAAGCGCTAGTTTTAAAAAGTCCTATCCCTAGTTATGACTTCCATTCGGAATTTCAGGCTTTTTTTGTCCCATTAATAAATAATATTACCAAGTTTATTGAAAAATAAACCCTTTATTAGTTTGTCATAAATCAAATGTTTCACCTTGAGTATACGTTGTATCATGATCAAACTCAATTATAAAAATATCCTGACCAAAGCTCAAGTATTCAAGCGCAAATTTTAAAAATTCCGAATCTAAGTTATAACTTATAACTTATAAGTATGCAACTATCATCTTGTTTATCTTGGTTTAAGACGTCAACAATTTATAGGCGATCCAATTTAAAATGATTAGAGTTAAAACTTTTTCAGTAAAATTAAAACAAATGTAAGCCTTTATTTTTTAAACATTTTATTCATTCATCCATTAATAACCGAATGAATATTACTTTATTTCCTATAATTTTTTTTGATTTATTAAATCTTTAGAGTTTAAGTCGAGACAATTAAAATGAAAAGAAAAAAAAATAATTTCATTTTTAATATAACTTATGATTTGGAAGTGACACAAATCATTAAATTTTTTGAGACTATTCTTTATCAGTTTAAATGCATTTTGAAATTGAATCTTTTTAAAGAAAGACTTTCAAAGATTATATTTATTTAGAAAAGAGAATAAACTCAATGAAAGTCGAGAAGAGAATAGAAATTCAAGAATATTCTCAACTAAAGGGAAAAAATGGTTTTGGGTTAATGTTTAAAATTTAATGACTTTTTGGCTAAATAATAATAATAAATTCCAATTCAATTCAATTCTGAAATGAATCGACATTTCTTTCATTAATACATTTAATAATAAATTTATTTGAAAAGTATTGGAAACATATTTTGTTTAAAATAACTAAACTTAACTAGACCTAACATAATATAACTTAACTAGATGATTGGTTGTGATTTTCTGAGAAAAATGTTTGAGGAATGGGTGGTGTCAATAAAGGATATTAAGTATTAGTCTCACGATAGAAGCCTTAAGTAGAGAACAGTGTTTCGCCAGAATCTCGTGTTATCCCAAAGTCTTCATTGTTTTCTTAAATCATTTTTCTTAATATAAAATTTTTATTCCGAAGACAAACAATTGGTTCGAATATAAAACTTCGTTCATAAGAGTTATTTCGCCAAATTTGACGACAAATTCTGTGAATCGATATTTCAATCCAACATTTTTTGTGTTTTCTCTGAGAAAAGTTTGAGTGAAAATATATTTCCAGAAGAATTGGTCCGAAAAATATCGCCTGAAATTCGTGTTCTGAGAGTAAATCAATTGGTTTGTGGCAAAACTGTGCGCAAATCGAATTATATTCTATACTAAAATTATAACGAAATTTACTCTTGTATTGAATAATACGTTTTTCTTCAAAATATCGGATTTTATTTATTACTCTTTTTAACAGTTTTATGAGTGAAGTAAACACTATTGAGTTTCAATATATTTATAAATATAGGAAAAGCCATTCCTTTACAAAATATGCTCTACTTTTTTGTTTTCATTCCTTACATCAATTTTGGATGTGATTACAGGAAAAAAATAGTATTAAAATAAGGTATTGAAAAATGCTATAATCGACAGCTCTAGTGATCAACACTTTTGGCTAAACTATTCATTTTGTCTCCGATTTCCAAATGATTTATGATTTGAACCGTAATTTTTCTTTTCCTTATTTTGAATACGAATAGAATTAAAATTTATTTTACCATTTGATTAGAGGAAGACAACAGATCCAAACCCTTGCAAACAGACAATCAGCACAAAATAACATAAAAGATGTGAAACGAATTCTGAAACGAATTGGGTAAAACAATTTGAAAACCCAAAGGATTTAACGAGAAATTCATTCATTCATTCCATGTGTTTACTATTGATTTGTATTTTCTTAGCTCTCATTTTTAAAACCCTATCTTTTAATTAATTTTTCTTTTGGTTAAGATTTGGAATTAAAACTATTTTAATGACATTTTAAGACTAATTTAGTGTAAATTTCAAACCCATTCGTGACTTTATTTGTTAACAGTTTTGATCATTGATTAGAAAATTAGTTGAACTTAAAAATTAAATAAACAATTCCTGACAAAAATGATTTACCTCGAAATTCTTTTATTTTGACTTGCTTATCTAATTTTTAAAACAGTTTTCTTTATTTTAAAATTGATAATTTTTGAATTTAACAAGCTAAGAATAAAATTTTAAAACATAGCAAGTTCAAATTTAGAAAATTCAAATAAACAAAAATTGATATATTCACGACTTGCTCAATTTAATTTGATAAATAAATAATCTAAAACAAATAAATATTTTGAAAGAATACTAAGTATCTTTCAAATTTCTTAATTGGTTCCAAAGTTATTGACGTTAAAGTGATTTTATATAATTTTATCCATCTCATTTCCTTTTAAAAGTTTGATAAGATAAATACTAAAACCATGTGAGAAATGTGAATTTATACTTGGCATTTGATTGCTAAATCAATCTAAAATTGTTAAAGATTTTTGAAATAAAATTAGTTCTATGAAGAGTCGTATATTAACTAAAAATCAAATCAAATGAATAATAAATATATTTAATATATTTATAGATATATTAATACCGACAGAAATATATAATTTCAATGAAAAGAATAAATTATTAAATAAATAATCGAAAAATTCAATAAATATTCTGAACATCACTTAATTTATACGCATTTCTATGAGTAAACCATTAATTAGTGTTTGAGTCCGTTATTAAAATGTTATTAAAATTCTGCAAAAAACCAACAATTTTTTCCGCTGTCATATACATTGATATACTCTGTGGTAAATCTGAGTTAATCCTTAGTCAGCGATTCTTTTAATGATAGGACTCGGATATAGAAGTGATGCAATAAATACTAATACCATTTAATGATATCCAGATTAGTTTTCCAATTGAGCCGCCACTCAATGTTCTATCTTTACTTAAACTTTGACCTATATTTGGAAAACCACTTTTGATTCAAACATTTTTTATTTTATCTCATGAAAACATATGCGGTGCCAAACAATCGTTAAATTAAACTCAGAGTCAACACTTTGAAAACAAGTGCTACTCAAACACCAATAAGTACTCATTCACCGCATCTTTTAATTCAATTCTTTTATTTTAATCACTAATAAAATGGAGGAAAACTTTCATTAATCAAATATTTTTTATAATTCATTGAATTCTCTTTAAAACAGACGCCAAAGTCATGAATACAACAAAATTTGAACTCTTTTTAAAGTAAATATTTGGAGAAAATTGAGCGAAGGTCTTATGTAAAGTAATATTCAAAAAATGCTAATTTACTGACAATAATATGCAAATGGTTTGTAACGATTGCCAACAAATTCCGGTTTATTTGTGAATCACTGACAGAATCAAACTTTTCTTCACTATTAGATCGTTGTTTGACTTAAAGAGAATGAAAATCAATGAAATTCATGAAACTGTTTACTGAAAACAAGTCATTCAAGTCATCGATTATTTATCAGATTAGAGGAAATGCTTTCAAAGATACCCAGAATATTGAATTTTCATTTAAGAAGTCGTAAATTCAATGCTTTGTTTGTTTAACGCCTCAGACATATGGCAAAATTCTCTCAAAACAATTGGATATTAAACTAAATCTTTGCCATAAACTAAACATAACAAAACATCTCTTTAATTCTTAATGTTATGAATGTTATGAATGTCGTCAATGTTTTCGCTTACCTTTTTTAATACTGTCCAACAGTACCACCAAACAAATGTCTGCCGATGTTCTGTCCTTCATTTCATCAATTGATCAGTTCTTTCACAGATTTCACAGATATATAACATTTTTATTTACAAATATTTGTAAATATCTTTTAACAGTTTCGGTGATTCACATACTTATGTCAATTCAGATCATTAGGTGAAAGATCTAAACACAAATCAATGAATATAATAAAACAAAACTGAAATATTTTTTTTTAAATTTATTTTTTGAACAATAAATTCAAAACTAAACTTACATTTAGTCTCAAAATTGTATTACAAAAACAAATTAACAAAAACTCTTCAAATTTCTATAGAAAAGAACACGAAATACATTTCATATTCAAAAATCTGATGCATAAAACAGAATATACCTTGGTAATGAGTCATAACTTATAAAATATTACAAAAGGGGAGTTATCGCTAACTCAACACAAACTCAGAATCATTAATATTGAGGTATAAATGATGTTTAAGGTTTCAACTCTAGGAGGTGCTGGAGGGTGCTGGAGGGTGCTGGATGGTGCTAGGGTAACTATGACCACTTGAAAAATTCTGGTGTGTTGGTAGAGGTAGTGTCACAGGCGAAACTAATTATTAATAATACAAAAAAAGGGCTAATGACTCACATTTTAACCCTACTGTCTATGGTAAATGTGAACGTTTATATTTTGTATTATTAATAATTAGTTTTAACTGTGAAACTACCTCTACCATGATACGTTGATTTCTGAGTTGAAGAGCATTAATCTAAGGTAAGTATGGACAACCGCCTGGTCATGGTCAATTTTGTACAAGCAAATTTAATTATTAATATTACAAAATATAGAGTGTGACTCAGTTTTTAACATTTATTATTATCGCCAAATCATTAGTTTAATTATTAAACTTTAATCCTTTGAGCCCCGAGTCGTCCATATATTGAATGTATCAAATTCTCTATGGATGACAACAGTTCACAATAGATGTTTGATAGTTTGATAGATGCTTTTGGCCATAAAAGTGAAGTCAAACATAAATATTTTGTAATTTTTGTAATTAAGTTTGCCGGTATAAAAGGGACTAGGATTTTCATGTTGCTCAAACTTATTCTAAAAGGTATATTGGCGGTTTTTTTTTGCTCTTGGAAAACCCTTTTGATCAACTCTGATAAAATTATTTTATTATTTATTTATAAAATTATCCAAGGTGTTAATAATTTTATTATAACTTTTATTTCAAATTAATTAAAAAATATATTTTCATTTAATATAAAAACGAGAGATATTTTCATTAGTTGTGATGTAAAGTTGAATGATTGACACTTCAAAGTTTATTCCATCCAACGATATAATGATGAGCGCATAAATTAAATATAATTTTATTGCTTACTCTTTAAATGAAATTTTTTTTTACTAATTAAATCATTTCTAAAATCTCGAAAAATATGATTCATTAGTAATATTTGAACTCTCGTTAACTTTTATGATAATATTCTAAATTAAGAGTTGGTTTGAAGTAATCATTTTTAACGCTTACCTGCATTTCATGAAACGTCCACTCATTTGAATATAAGATCGATATCTGAAGAGATTTAATACAAATAATAATAATATGCAGTAAATAAAGTGTGAATTGAATTACGAATTGAAATATTCCTCAGAATTACATTAAATAATATATTTTCAGGAGTTTTGGTTTGAAATGAATTAGTAGTGAAAAGGTTTTAGTCTTTGATTAGTATTGAATACAAAACTCATTTCACTCATGTATTGGAACTGATGTGTAGTTATAATAATCGGCGATATTTTATTTATGAGACCGACTTTTATTTGTGTCACGCTTTCAATACATAGCTTTCAATACATATCTTTCAATACTATCCGCTAATACTTTACTTTCAATCGAAAATCTTTTTAGAAAATATAGTTCTATAACTTCTGTATAACATATTTGTTTTGCAATTCTAAGTCTTATTATTAGATTTTTGTGTTCTTCCCATCTCTTCTGAGTTTCTTTTTTCAAAGAGACTATAAATTTTGATAAATTTATTCATATTTTACTTTAAAAATTTCATTCTATTTGAGACCACATTTTTTCTCTTTGATATCCAATATATCAGAGATTTATATAAAAGATTCTGTTTTGGAAGAAAAACTCATTTCCTCACAAACAAAGTGTTTATTTTCATATTATTTATGGTCTTTGGAATAATGAACCACTGATTCACTGAAATCGGTTTAATGTATTTTTGATTCGAATCATTGATTGATAAAACTTTATTATTTGTGACCTAAGAATAAATAAAAAAGAAAAATGAATAAATCAAATCCGGAATATCTGTTAAAAAGTGTAGAAAAGTTATTTCCAACGCATATATGAGGGCATAAAATGTGTGTTTGAATTTCATTTTTTGTTGTTGTTTTGAATGACTTATAATACAGGGTTATGCAAAAAGTCTCCGGTCTATATTGTAGGGAAATGTTGCAATTGAGGGCTTTAAATTGAAGCATGATAGTTTAAATTAAATTAAAATTAAACTTATTTTGAGCAAATAAAAATAAAATTTAAAAGTTGAGGAATGAGTTCCTAGCATTTTTAAAAAAATTCCATGATAAACCTGCAATATTGAAATTTTCATAGCTCAGAAAAATTCCATAGATATCTTATTATTATATTAATAAAATTATAATGCATTTTTGAGAAAATTATTAAATATTTAAGAAATAAAATTATTATTTTTAAATTAATTTAA
Source organism: Galumna obvia (assembly GCA_034695785.1). NCBI lineage: Eukaryota > Metazoa > Arthropoda > Arachnida > Sarcoptiformes > Galumnidae > Galumna > Galumna obvia. The sequence goes on along the minus strand of JAQFZM010001231.1, from coordinate 3,405 downwards.
ATTGTCTTGCTTCAATTAAAAGCCCTCAAATGCACCATTTCGCTACAATATAGACCGGAGACTTTTTGCATAACCCGGTATATTATTATAGTATACTCAACAAATTTTTTGAGTAAAAGCTACAGTCCACGATCATTTTTATGAAAGACCGGTTTTATGAAACAACCATTTTTATGAACTAATTATTAAAACCAAAAACCCTTCCCATAGACACTAATTTTATAAGTGGTTCAATTTTATGAACTACCAGTTTTATGAACCAACCATTCTTATTAACCAAATATTCAAACCAAAGTTAATACAAACTAAAGAAAATAAGGATCAGTTTTATGAACCTAAAAACTATAATCATTACATCATATAAATTGAAAATTGAAAACACATTTTCCAGTTAAAAATGTCTTCAAATAAAGGTCAGAAGTTATCAATTAGTGATAAAATAGAAATTATTTATAAAATATAAAGCTTTAAAACCATAAATGTTTTATAAAAATATATGTGCAGAGATGGCCAAAGAACTCGACTCCAGGGGGGGTATTTTGGGAAAAATTCCAGGGGCGTATTAGGGTAGGGTATTTTTCAAAAACCTCAAAATCGTCTATTTTTGCGCTATTTAGCTTTTTAATGCTATTTTAGGCTATTTAAAGGTTATTAAGGGATATAATTGTCAATTTTACATGATACTTCACTCAAAAAGCAATATTTCGTCTATTTTTCACTAAAAATTGGATTTTTTGAGTAAAAATGGCTATAAAATATCGTTAATTATGATGAGAAAATGAAGTTTAAACGATTATAAACGTAAAATATTGTATAAATTGCTCATTTTCTTTAAAATTTTGCCAATTTTTTCTGAAATTTACAAAATTTACAATATTTCTAGGGTGGGTCCCTCAGCTCCTTTTTCCCAGGGGGGGTATTTTGCCAATTTTGCTGCTCCAGGGGGGGGGGTATTTTGAAATACCCCCCCCTCCCTATTGGCCATCCCTGGTTTTATGTTATTTTTCATATAAAATACAGTTTTTACTTATTTTTCTTTTAATTCTTACTATTTTTCGTCAATTTTTCTGAATTTTTGGTCTATTTTTTCCTTTTTCTCTAGGGGGGGGGGGATACCTCAGGTTGGGTATTTTTTCCAAATTTTCGGCTCCAAGGGGGATATTTTGAAATATTGACTTTTATTGACAGTACCTATTGGCCATGTCTGCTTAAATACATGTTTCATATCAATGAGATGTTTTAAATTTAAATTAACCTTGACCAAATATACATTTATAGAAACACCAGGGATGGCGAAAAGGGGGCTATCCAGTATAAACCCCTATGAGCGAAAATTTGGAAAATACCCCCCATCCCTCTAGAAAAAATGAACAGAAAGTTACAAGTTTAAAAATTATTACTTTTCTTAAACTATTAAAAGCTTTTATTTTTCTAAAAAATAATTACATAAAGAATTTATATCCGATATAACCCATTGTGACTAAAAGGGACTCATAATTGAGCATAAATCCAAATATGCGATGACGTGGATAACCTAACCAGAATAGTACCCTGCCAACTATAAATAATAACGTCAATAATGGTATTGTAGTCAAAACTTGTTTAGGAGTCAAATACGTGACCAAGATCAATTGAGATACTAAAGACATAATAAACTGTTCCAATGAGTTTAGGAAAATATTTTTCGCCGATACTATCAGATGTTCGTTACCAATGGTCGGATCCATTGCAAGAGTATTCCATCGATTCATAAACACACAATTCATACAAAATAGTAACCAAAACAAACCGGGAGTGGAATATTGAAGAACATATTCTATTCTTGGGACTATTTCAATCAGGTCTATTTCATTGATTCTCTAGATTTTAGAAAATAAACTTGATACAATTATATTTTTAAATATTAATCAGGGATGGCCGAAGGTTTTTATCCAAGGTTAGTATTTTTTGTAAAGTATAATCCCTTTATATGAAAAACATCAACTGAATTAGTTCTTTTTTTCTAGGAAGTAATGTTAAAAATTCAAAATCATGAGATATTTTGCCCACTTTCTTCTCCAAGGTGATTTACCTGGAACTTACTTTGGCCATCCCTGATATTAAGCTATTTTTATTAAAAATAAATAAGTAATTAATAAACAATACAATACCTAATATCGGCTAAAGTCTATTTTATCATTTACAAGGTAATATAATAAAATTGAATTTATCAAAGTCGCTGGAAAGAAACCTAGTCCATTTACCTTGTGTAAATTAAACATATAATTTAGCTCATCTTCTGAATATTTTTTATTTTCACACATTTATAATCAAAATTATAGTATATATAAAACTACAAAATGTTACTTCTGTTAACTTAACTAGTTTAATTTATTTAAAGATGTGATTTCATCAAGAATATGATATCATCTTATAAAAAATTTTTGTTAATTAAATCGTTTCAATATTCTGAGTCATAAAACGTGATAATAACTAGAAAAATAAAGTTATGGACATCTATGTGTAATCAAGGTGTAATCTAGTTTATTATATAAACCTAAATATTTGTTACCATAGCAACACTATTTATTAAATAAGTTAATTACATTTTTTTCTTTTACTTTTTGAATAATTAGCTTAAATTCATTAAATTTCGTATTTTTAAATGTGATTCTATTGCGAGGATTTCGTTAAAATTAAAACAATTACTTGACTTTAAAATTTAAAGAAATAAATAATAATTTTTAAATTATAAACTATTGTTGATTTTTAATTTTTTCTGATTTCATTATAATGAGAAAATAAATTCATGCTTTTTTGCATGGTAATGTCAGATCAGGTGTTTTTTTAGTTCAGAATCTGAACTTCAAATAATGATTTATTTTGGAGCATAAGTCTTATATGCTTCATATAATAAGAATTAAAGGCCACAGTCGGGTCGGTTTCGGGTTTTATTTTTAAAATATCGGGTTTTTTTGTGTTTTAGAAAAATTATTTAAGTAAAAAATGGTAAATTGATAAGAAATTTAACATAAAGTGACAAATTTTGTTAATTTCGGGTATTTTCGGGTTTTCTGTTTTTATTTTTCGGTTACGGGTCTTAAAAGTGGAAGACCCGACTGTGGGCTCTAATATGAATATTTGAGAACTAAAACTATTTGTGGACGAAATGATGAAACGATCCCTCGATTTGTGTTTTGTTTACGTTTTACTTAAAAATATGTTTTTAATATTTTATTAAATTAATTGTCGTTTATATCATTGTTTTAATTAAATTATGATTAAAATGAGATATAATTTAAAAGAAGTTAAGACTAATTTTGTTAAAAATAATATTTATATTAAAGTAAACGATATTTTTGATGAATTAAATGATGAAAACAAAAGACTTAATAATGAGTTAATATTTTCAAACAATTGTCTCAA
>JAQFZM010001230.1:0-19927 GCA_034695785.1 Galumna obvia | reverse complement strand
CCACGACTCGATCGAAGGAATGGTCCGCACGTGTCAATGTGTATGTGCTCAAGGGGTTGTTCTGGCACTTCAATAGCCCTTGGAATACCGTATGGTTTCTTATTCGATGGTTTGACTCTATTACATGTGGGACAGTGTTTGATATGTGTCCGGATGTGTTCTCTGTTGTTCTCAAACCAATAGTTTTTCAACACTTTTTCTTCTGTTTTGTTGAAGCCTTGATGCCCTCCATCGTGAACACTCTCGTGAAGGGTTTTGATGAGTTCGGATATTAGTGAAGAGGGTATAACCGTTTGAAGCAATTGGTCTTCTTTGGATCCCTTCCTCTTCTTTCGGTAAAGAATTCCATCAATTATTTTGAATTTGTTTTTAAATTTTTTATTTTCTTTTAGTGATGAGTCGAGTCTTTCTTTCATCAGTTGACAGAACGGATCATTTGATTGTTCGACTCGTATCACATCATCACTGATATCACTATCTTCATCGATGGCACATAATTCTGCAAGAAGTGATTCACATTCTCTCTCAAGAACACAACATTCTATGTCTCCGTCGTCTTCTCGATCTTCATATGCATATTGGTCTAAGGCTTCGACCAGTTCTTCAGAGTCGAGCCCTTCAATTGAATTGGGGTTTTGTTGAGTGCTATTGTATGCCACACATAAGCGACTCAATCCATCCGCTATGATATTGTCTCGACCTTTGATGTACTTAATTGTGAACTTATAGGCCGACAATTCTGTTCCCCATCGAGTCATTCGTGCATTTCTTAATTGTCTTAAATTGTTGAGCACTAGTAGTGGTTTGTGATCACAGAAGACATCAAATTCTTGGTCTTGAAGAAACTTATGGTATTTTCGGACTCCAATTATGATGGCGTATAACTCCTTTACTGTTGTTGGCCATTTCGCTTCAGCTCTTGAGTATGTTTTCCCGAAATATCCCAGTATTCGTGGCTTTCCATTCTCGATCTGGCATAAGACACCGCCAACGCCTCGTTCTGACGCATCGGTGTATAACACTTTCTTGTATTTGTCGTCAATGAAGCCCACGACTGGTGCTGAAGTGACCGCTTTCTTTAGAGCTTCAAAGCTCTTCTGTTGAGTTTCGCCCCAAATAAATTTCCTTTCTTTTCGGAGGAGTTCTTGAATAGGACCTCTAAGTTCGACTAAATTATCAATTTTTTCTCCATCGAAGTTAATTATTCCCAAGAATTGTTGAATTTGTTTCTTGTTTTTCGGAGGTTTCATGTCTTTTATTGCTTTGATCCTCTCTTCTGGAATTTCTATCCCTTTCTCTGAGATGTTATATCCCAGGAATTTGACTTTTGTTTGGAATAGTTGGCATTTTTTCGGTTTAATTTTTAAGTTGAAAGCCTTAACTCTTTTCATTAGATCTTCGAAGTGATCCAAGTGTTCTTCATATGATGTGGATTTGGTCAGGATGTCATCGATGTAAGTTACGAGATGATTTGCACCTCTGGCCATCATATTCACTAACCTTTGCATTACTTTAGGGGATATCTTCAAACCCATTGGTAGTCGAGTCATCTGAAGCAACTCGTCATGAGTTCGAAATGCTGTTTTCCATCGGTCCTCTTCTTTGATCTCAACCGAGTAGAAACCCATTGCAAGGTCAATCAAAGAATAGACTCTTGTTCCTGCCAATTCATGGAAGGCTTCTCTTATGTTCACATAGGGGTGATCTTCATCTATTATCAATTCGTTCAGTGGTCTATTGTCAATAGTTGTCCTCCACTTCTTTCGGTCCGCTTTCACTACATGTACAGCGCAAGAGACGGGACTTTTAGACTCTTCTACTATTCCTCGACTCTTCATTACTTTGACCCAATCGGTCAGGAAGTCTCTGTCTTCCTTCTTATATGAGCGCTGTCCTTGATGTTTGAAGCGAGCGATGAAGTCATCCACAACTTTAATCGGTTGTTTGAACGCTGGCGTCACTCCTACGTCATAGTCGTCTACAGAGAAGTTTGTTTTGTATTCCCACAAAATGTCTTTTAATCGTTTCAATGTTTTCTCTTCTAATCCTTTAGGGAATGTGAAGGCTTTTTCAAATGATGCTCGGTCATTCGGATCGAAGAACTTGTCCACCGAATACCTCTGTGCTGATTGTGGTGTGTCTAGTGTTTGGACTTCGTACAGGACATTCATTCCTTTTCTTGCGATATCACTTATCTCTTTAGTGATCACAGGAGTGTCCTCTTTTTCTTTCTTTATCTCTGATGGAGTTAACAGAGTTTTGACTTCAGTCTGTCTTTCGTCTCTTTTTCTCTCTTCAGTGTTGTCTTTTGTATTTTTGGTCTGGCCAGACTCTTTTACTGTCTCTGAGGCACCATTAGTCTCCTTAACTAATGTCCTCACATGCGATTCCTTACCGCAAGCGATGTTTCGGGAAGTTCGGTGATCAACAAAATGTAAGACACCTTTTGCATCAAGAATTTTTGACATCCTCTCTCCTTGAGGTATGTATTCCACTTGATCAAAAGCGTGATTCATTACCATTCTGTTTTTCCTTTGGAACTCTATTCCCAATAGCAAAGGACAAGCCGTTGACTTCGAAACGAAAATGTCCTCCACTTTCTCTTTGCCATCGAAGACGTATCTCACTTGACATACACCTGAAACTCTTTCTGGTTTGAAAGCAGACGTGAATCTTCTGTTTATTTTCTCTATATTGAGTCCACACTCTTCAGCTATTTGATGGTTGATTAGATTGATTTCCGAGCCATCATCTAACAAAGCGTTTATATGGATTCCATTGATGTTTACTTTCATTGATAGTCGTGAGCCATAGTTTCTGTTCTTATCTATGCTCAGAGGATAGTTGTTGACAGGAGTTATCTCACAATTTGGTTCGTGTTTATCCCTTTCTGGTGAAGGCTTTTGTGTTGGGACAGACACGCCTTCTAATGGCTGTCCCTTTCGTTTCCCGATTCCTTATTGATTGGTCGGAATAATGTCCTTTCGTTGGTGTCATTTCTATTTCTTCTGAATGTGTTGGGATTAGTTCTGCATTCACTTCGTATGTGTCCTGTTTTGTTGCAGTTGTAACAGACTGCAGATTTTATCCAATCCTTTGATGATGAGGAGGTCTGTTGTGAAGGACTCTCTGTTTCTGAGTGTTTATCGTCTTTTCTTTGACGATCTCTGTCGAACTTTTGTTTTCTTTTCTGTTGTTTTTCCTGGAACTCTCTTTGAATGATACCCAATCTGATGAGTTCCTGTTCGTTCTTTTCCCGATTGATGTCTTCCTCGACAATGACTGTTGATTTGAGTCTCGAAATAAAGATATCAGGTGATAGACTCAACATGTCTTCAGTGTTGGTCAGAATCGATCGACTGACCTCTTTATCCATCTTGGCCAATATGATCGAGCTAATTTGTCTCGAGTCGGTATCGCCAAGTTTTTGTGCAATTCTTAAGCACTGTTTGAAGAACTCATTCTTGTCTTTCATTTTCTTTATGTTTAGGGCTTTGAGTTGAGCCAAGAGTTCACTTCTTTTCATAACGTTTTTGAAGCGCTCGATGAAAATCTGTTTAAAATTATTCCACCAATTCAGTGGTCTTTCGTCAATGAGGTGTTGATTGTTGCACATGAGTTGATAGAACTCTTTGTTTCGGTCCTCATCCATGTGCAAACCCATTTTTCGTGGCCAATCCTTTTGAGAGACCTTTGCCAGTTTGGCTTTTATCTCGAAGTTGGTCACCCATTCTTCGGCGTCTTTATCGGCGCTAAACTTTTCTATTTCAATCTTTTCGGGTCTTCTGTGTCGAACCCTTCGATTATTTTCATCTTCAGAGGATGTGCTCTCTGGGAGTGAAGATCCTGATGTTTGAGCTCCAATATTTTGTGCGACAGCTTGCGTTCTGCTGTGCTCTTGTATGTTTTGTTGTCGTATGGTATTTGATGTGTTGTTAGCTCTGACTAACCCATCAATGCTGTCTTTTAGTTGTGTGAGAGCTGTCTTCAGCTCATCGTTTTCGAATTGGACTTTATTCAACTTTTGATGATATTCTTTGACGCAATTGGTGATCTGTTCGTCTTTAATCGCAATCACCTTGCTTTGTTCCAGGACCAACTCTTTGAGAGAGTCTATAGTTTGTTGGTATTTTTCTTCCCTCTCTTTATTTGTGTTTTCCATTCTTTGTGTGATCTCTTTTTGTTTATTTGTTATTGTTGTGATGATTTCTTCGGTAAATTGTTTCATAGATTGGAAATTATCTTCATGGATTTGTTCCATGTTATTCAACAAAGTCTTTGTTTGGTTGTCATCAATTTGAGTCACAATTGATTCCAAGTTTTGTTGTTTGGACTTTATTTGTTTCAGTTGATCGCCGACATATTTGTAATAATTGTCGACTCCTTTTCCATCTAATGACTGGTCAGCGTTCGGATCATTCTCTTGAACCGTATCAACGCTATCATTGTCTGATTCCTGATCGTCTTCTCCTTCATTTTGTTCGGTGTTGTCCGGAGGTATTTCTGTGACCAATTCGGTGTCGTCTTTGAATGTGATTATTCGTGGTTTTGGATGTTTTGTTACCACTGTTTTAGGTCTGGTTTCGACTTCATTTCTGAGTATGACTTTCCCATTTCTTAGGACCATTTCTTCTTTTGTGTATGTCCTGTCTCTTATAAAAAAGGATGAGACTCGTCTCGATAAATTTGATAGTCGGGAGGATTGTTGGCTCGGTGTTGATGCGGCTAAAGGTTGATCTAAAGTATCGTCTCCGTCGGCCATTTTGCTATTCCCCAGTCGTATTTGACGGATACGCCCCTTTTTCAACAAAAACCTTGGTGAATCCAATTATTTGTTACCTGAAGAGAGGCCCGCTGTAGACTTTGAGGAACCGGCGCCTCCACCAATGACGCGTGCCAGGGATTAACTTCGCGCGATGGAAGCCAGGGAGGGGACACACGTCATGAATTAGTCTCCCTTAGGGATCGGGGTTGGCTTAGGAGCTGATGAAACACATAAGGCAAAGCACTTTAGCGCACATTCAATATCGAATTGACTTTTATTTCGAATAAGATTTACAAAAACATTAGATTAAAACTAAATCGAGTTAACATTCAAATCGAATCGTTAACCGAACAAAAAACTTAAAACTATATGTGACTGCTCTCGACAACAGTCAAAAAACGACTGAACATTAATTCAAGTTTTGTTTTACAAATCTTTTACATTTCGTCACGAGTTTTGCAAACTCTGTGAATCACGTGACTTATAGTAGTATTCCGTATGAAATATGATTCAGCCCCCATCATCCCGCCCCCCTAAAAAGGGTGGTCGGGGTTTACAATAAATGAAAATATTATAATACTTTAAATAAAATTAAACATTTAATTAAAATTAGTTAGTAGAAAACAAAAGAAAAAACTTTTACAAAATTATTGAAAATTTAAAGAAAAATTGAAAATTAATTACAAAAAAAGTATGATTTTATCAATTATTAAGAATAAATGAATAACTTTTTACTGAATTAATGGTATTGTTTCAGAGAAAACAATATTAAAGCAATTTTTCTTGATTGGTATATTTATGCCTCGAGCAAAACTTGCAATGAATTTTACAAGAACATATTTATGTAATAGTTTGAACTAAACTGATGATTGACTGTAATTTTTTCAAAGAGTGCTGACTGTTGTTGTCATGACAACAGATAGAAATAAGTTATTGCAAAACCTTTTAAGTGTTAGTAAACAATGAAAATAATTAGTTTGTATTTTAAGTAAACTGTTAATTAAATTAACAAAATTAAACAAAAGGTAAGTTTAAATCAATTATATTAATTATTAATTATTTGTTTTGACCTCTATTTTAGGTTTGTTTTTGTGTTTATGTTAATAAACAAACAGTTTGTGTGAGAAACACATGTTTTGTTTGAGAAGTGGTTTCTCACCGTAAATCACAGTTTATTTGTCGTCAATTAAATGACATTAATAGCCATCGATTTGTAAAATGAATTGTAGAAAGTCATCGATGGTATCACTGGTAAATATTCATCACTAGAAATGTTATTAATGTTTTCCTTTTCTTTAGTTTTGGTTTCAGTGATCACAACGACTTCGGGTTCGTCTTTACCGATAGTTTCGTTTATTTGTTGTGACCTTTGATCTGCCGTTTGTCGTGGAGCACCTGATAGTGCTGTGTATTCTGTTGGTGAGTGTTGTGTGAAGAGTTCTAACCAATCAGGACTAAACCCTTCTCTTAATCGTAGCCCCATTTGTTGGTCAGAGTTTTGACTTATATTTTGATTAGTTTGTGGGCTAATGTTTGGTTCAATCGGTTGACTCAATTCTGGTTCTGACTCCGAAGAAAATTCATTCGACTGTTGAGTCCTGTTTTGAGTTATGTTTTGGTTAAAGTTTTCGTTGTTTTGTCGCTGACTTCGAGTTATTCTTGTTGTCCTCTGAGGTCTACTTTCAATCATCATCTGATGCCATCGATTGAGATCTTCGACATCCCAGACGTCGTCGTCTATGTCTTCGTGAGGAGTGTCAAACTCTTTGTCGTTCACTCGTCGGCATATCTCTCCATATCCTCGAGGAGTGCGTCCAAAATAAGGGAAAAGTAGTCGACTGTTGACCACTTTTACAGATTTTTCTCGTCCACCCATTCTTACCAATGGATAGATATGGTAAGTGCCCGGAACTACTTCTTTGATTATCACCCACGACCATACTTTAGTGGTTTCAGTTTATGTGGAATCCCTACATCTGCAGTCCTGTCTATGCACCACACGAGTGACTTGAGTTTAAAGGGAGGGGTCTCGAGATTACTTTCCATTAGAGTAACCCACTTTCTCTCTGCTGCATATATCCTTTCCCTTGCAAGTTTTCGTGCCTTTTCTAGTATAGCCACTTCTTCTGAGTCCTCTAATTCTATTGACTGTTCCATGGCTTTAGTCCTATACTTTCTTTCAAAGGCATTGCAGGGGTTAAAACCAAAATGTAAGTAAATAGGTGTAAATCCTGTCGTATCATTCACTGATTTGTTTATGATCTTTGCAGCTGTGCTCACATAAATGTCCCAGTCTTTGGACTTTTCATTGGCATAGCATTTGACAATTTGAACTAATTTTCTATTATTTACCTCAGCTAGGCCATTTGAAGCGGCGAAGTATACTGAGGTCAATTGTTGGCGAATACCTAAACCTCTTAAAAAGTCTTGGAATTCTTTTGATTGGAATTCAGTCGCTCGATCTGAGGTTATGATCTTTGGTGTCACGAATCTATTGAAGTATTCTTTCAAAACGTTGATCACAGTGTGACTCTTGTGATCTGGAATGGCTTCTGCGTACAGATATCGAGTGGTTCTGCACACTACGTCAAAATATGGTATTTTCCGCGACTTGAGCGAAGGAATGGTCCACAAGTGTCAATGTGTATGTGCTCAAGGGGTTGCTCAGGCACTTCGATAGCCCTTGGAATACCGTATGGTTTTTTATTCGATGGTTTGACTTTATTGCAAATGGGACAGTGTTTGATATGTGTCCGTATGTGCTCTCTGTTGTTCTCAAACCAATAGTTTTTCAATACTTTTTCTTCTGTTTTGTTGAAACCCTGGTGTCCTCCATCGTGAACGCTCTCGTGAAGGGTTTTGATCAGTTCGGTTATAAGTGAAGAGGGTATGACTGTTTGAAGTAATTGGTCTTCTTTGGATCCCTTCCTCTTCTTCCGGTAAAGTATGTTATCAATTATTTTGAATTTATTTTTAAACTTTTTGTTCTCTTTTAGTGTTGAGGCCAACCTTTCTCTCATCAGTTGACAAAACGTATCGTCTGTTTGTGCGACACGAATAACGTCATCACTGATATCACTTTCGTCATCGATGGCATATAACTCGAGTAGAAGTGATTCACATTCTCTCTCAAGAACACAACAGTCAATGTTTCCGTCGTCTTCTCTGTCGTCTTCGTATGCGTATTGGTCTAAGGCTTCGACAAGTTCTTCAGAGTCTAGGGCCTTCAATTGAATTGAGGTTTTGTTGAGCCTTATCATATGCAAAACATAAGCGACTCAAACCGTCTGCGATTACGTTGTCTCGACCTTTGATATACTTAATGGTGAACTTATAAACCGACAATTCTGTGATTCTACGAGTCATTCGTGCATTTCTTAATTGTCTCAATTTGTTGAGCACTAAAAGTGGTTTGTGGTCACAGAAGACATCGAATTCTTGGTCTTGAAGAAATTTATGATATTTGCGAACTCCAAGAATGATGGCGTACAACTCCTTTACTGTCACTGGCTATTTTGCTTCAGCTCTGGAATACGTTTTACCGAAATATCCCAAAATGCGTGGCTTTCCGTTTTCTATCTGACATAAGACACCGCCAACGCCTCTATCAGAAGCATCGGTGTATAACACTTTCTTGTGTTTGTCATCAATGAAGCCGATAACTGGTTCTGAAGTGACCGCTTTCTTGAGAGCCTCGAAGCTCTTCTGTTGAGCGTTGCTCCAAATGAACTTCCGTTACTTTCGTAGTAAATCCTTAATAGGACCTCTCAGTTCCACTAAATTATCTATTTTCTCGCCATCGAAATTAATGATTCCCAAGAATTGTTGTATTTGTTTCTTGTTTTTTGGTGATTTCATATATTTAATGGATTTGATCCTCTCTTATGGTATTTCGATCCCTTTTTCAGAGATGTAATATCCGAGGAATTTGACTTTAGTTTGAAAGAGTTGGCATTTTTTGGTTTAATTTTCAAGTTGAAAGCCTTTACTCTTTTCATCAGATCTTCAAAGTGGTCTAAATGTTCTTCGTATGACGTGAATTTGGTTAAGATATCATCGATGTAAGTTACAAGGTGATCTGCACCTCTGGCCAACATATTCACTAACCTCTGCATTACTTTAGGTGAAATCTTCAAACCCATTGGTAGTCGAGTAATCTGTATTAACTCGTCGTGAGTTCGAAACGCTGTCTTCCATCGGTCCTCTTCTTTGATTTCAAACGAATAGAAACCCATTGCAAGGTCAATTAATGAATACACCTTGGTTCCTGCCAACTCGTGGAAGGCCTCTCTGATGTTTACATAAGGGTGATCTTCATCAATGATGAGTTCGTTCAGTGGCCTATTGTCGATCGTTGTTCTCCACTTCTTTCGGTCCGCTTTTACCACATGTACAGCGCAAGAGACGGGACTTTTGGACTCTTCCACAGTCTCTGTCTTCCTTCTTATATGAGCGCTGTCCCTGATGTTTGAAGCGAGCTATGAAGTCGTCCACAACTTTTATCGGCTGTTTGAACGCTGGCGTCACTCCTACGTCATAGTCATTCACAGAAAAGTTTGTTTTATATTCACATAAAATGTCTTTTAATCGATTTAATGTCTTTTCTTCTAATCCTTTAGGGAAAGGGAAAGCTTTTTCAAATAAAGCTCGGTCATTCGGGTCGAAGAACTTGTCCACCGAATATCGTTGTGCTGTTTGTGTTGTATCGAGTATTTGGACTTCATATAAGACATTCATTCCTTTTCTCGCGATACAACTAATTTCTTTTGTGATCACAGGAGTGTCTTCTTTTTCTTTCTTTATTTCTGATGGTTTCAACAAAACTTTCACTTCAGTCTGTCTTTGATCTCTTCTTAACTGTTCAGTGTTGTCTTCTCTGATTATGGTCTGGCCAGACTCTTTTACTGTCTCAGAGGCACCACTAGTTTCCTTAACTAAGGTTCTCTTATGCAATTCCTTATCGCAAGCGATGCTTCGGGACGTCCGGTTGTCAACAAAATATAAGACACCTTTTGCATCAAGAATTTTTGACATCACCTCTCCTTCGGGTATGTATTCCACTTGATCAAAAGCGTGATTCATTACCATTCTGTTTCTCTTCAGGAACTCTATCCCCAGAGGTAAAGGTCATGACGTTGTCTTTGAAACGAATATGTCCTCCACTTTCTCTTTGCCATCGAAGACGTATCTCACTTGACAAACACTTAAAACTGTTTCGGTTATGAAAGCAGACGTGAATCTTCTGTTGATTTTCTCGATATGTAGTCCACACTCTTCAGCTATTTGTTGGTTAATCAGATTGATTTCTGATCCGTCGTCTGACAGAGCGTTCATTTGAATACCGTTGAGGTTCACTTTCATCGATAATCGTAAACCATAATCCCTATTCTTATTTATACTCAAAGGGTTGTTATTAATAGGAGATATCTCACAGTTGGGTTCGAGTTTATCCCTATCTAAAGAAGGCTTTCGAGACGGGACAGACGCCTTCTAATGGCTGTCCCCTACGTTTCCCGATTCTTTGTTTAAAGGTCGAATGATTGTCCGTTCGTTGTTGTCATCTCTTTTCTTATTGATTGCTCTGGGATTGCTTTTGCATTCCCGAGAGAAGTGACCAGGTTCGCCACAATAGGAGCATTTCATCTTTGACTTTGGTGATGACGGAGTCCTTTGAGAAGAGTCTTCTGTTTCTGTGTGTTTGTCGTCTTTTCGTTGACGACTTCTATCGAATTTTTGTTTCTTCTTATATTGTCTTTCCTGGAACTCCTTTTGAATGGCACCTAATCTGATGAGTTCTTGTTCATTCTTTTCCCTTATGATATCTTCTTCAACAATGACTGTAGACTTTAGTCTTGAAATGAAGATATCCGGTGATAGACTCAACATGTCTTCAGTGTTGGTCAGGATTGAGCGGCTGATTTCTTTATCCATCTTGGCCAATATGATCGAGCAAGTCAGTATCGCCAAGTTTTTGTGCAATTCTTAAGCACTGTTTGAAAAACTCATTTTTGTCTTTCATTTTGTTTATATCTAAGGCTTTAAGTTTAGCCAAGAGTTCACTCCTTTTCATAACGTTTTTGAAGCGATCTATGAAAATCTGTTTGAAATTGTTCCCCAAAATCTGTGGTCAATCATATATGAGGTGTTGATTGGCACACATGAGTAAATAGAACTCTTTGTTCCGGTCCTCATCCATGTGTAGACCCATTTTTCGTGGCCAATCCTTTTGAGATACGTTTGCCAGTTTGGCCTTCATCTCGAAGTTTGTGACCCATTCTTCGGCGTCTATATCGGCACTAAACTTCTCGATCTCAATTTTTTCGGGTCTTCTATGTCGAACTTTTCTGTGATTGTCTTCATCAGAGGATGAACCTTCTGAATGTGAAGTTCCTGATGTTTGTGGTACGACATTTGTTGTGACAGCTTGCGTTCTGATTTGCTCTTGATTGTTTTGCTGTTGTTCAGTATTTGATGTGTTGTTAACTTTGACTAACCCATCAATGCTGTCCTTGAGTTGAGTTAAGGCTGTCTTCAGCTCATCGTTTTCGAATTGAACTTTATGTAACTTCTGGTGGTATTCTTTGACACAGTTTGTGATCTGTTCGTCTTTAATGGCGATTACTTTGCTTTGTTGTATTACTAACTCTTTGAGTCTATTGTTTGTTGGTATTTATCTTCTCTTTCTTTGTTGTTGTTTTCGAGTATAGCCTGAAATTCATGGCTATAGTTTGCCATTAGGTTTAAGTTATCTTTCCTTAATTGATCCATAAATTGTGTCATGGCGTTTGCCTGATCATCGCAAAAGTGAGACATCATTGTCTGACAAGTTGTTGTGATGACTGATTTGATGTTTATGACATCTGTTTCCACTCGTTTAAGACGAGTTCCAAAGAATTTGAAAAAATTGTGACGATCTTTACTTTTGTTTTCTTCGTCTTCTATTGTTTCGTTCTCCTTAACTGTTTCAACACTTTCATGATCTGACTCTTGATCATCTTCTTCTCCACTTTGATCAACATTTTCTGGAGGAATCTCTTCAACCAATTGTGTGTCGTTTTTGAAATTGATTTTTCGTCGTTTTGATTGTGTTTTTACCACAGTTTTAGGTCTGGTTTCGATCTCAGCTGTGGGTTTGACGAAACCACTTCTATGTATCATTTCTTCTTTTGTATATGTCCTGTCTGGTCCTCCAAAAGGTGATGAAAACGGCCAGAAATATCCCAAAAATGATGAATGTTTCGGTGTTGATGCGGCTGAAGATTGACCTATAGTGTCGTCTCCATCGGCCATTTTGCTATTCCCCAGTCATATTTGTCGGGTACGCCCCCTTTTCAACAAAAACCTTGGCAGATCCAATTATTTGTTACCTGAAAGAGGCCCGCTGTTGACTTTGAGGAACCGGCGCCTCCACCAATGACGCGTGCCAGGGATTAACTTCGCGCGATGGAAGCCAGGGAGAGGACACACGTCATAAGATTGTCTCCCTTAGGGATCGGGGTTGGCTTAGGAGATGATAGGCACTTAAGGCAAAGCACTTTAGCACACATTTAATATTGAATTAACTTTTATTTCGAAAATAATTAATACAAAAACATTTAATTAAATTGAATTCGAGTTAACACTCGAACAGAATCGAAAAATGTGCGACTGCTTTCGATCGCATCTAAACAACTACTGAATAGAAATCAAAGTTTTGTTATACAAAACTTTGACGTTTCGTCAAAAGTTTTTATAAACTCTATGAATCACGTGATTCATAGTAGTTTTCCGTATGAATTCAGGTTCAGCCTATAACACACTTGAGTTATAATAAAGCTTACATTGTCGTAAAAAAGATACCATAAATAATTGCATTCGGAATACCAGAAATTATTACATTTGTTATAGAGGTGAATATTAAATGTATTAATAAATAAAAAGCAAAAAAGCGAAAGGAATCATAAACTTGACGTTAATTATAAGGATAAAATATATATTTTTCGTTGTTTTTGTTATTTTAATTATTTCCTTTTCATCATCTAATCCAAGAACTTTGGGTGAAATCAAACCCGACATCATTTGGAATATTCGAAAAATTACCGATTTTATTCCTTTTTTATAGTTATAATAATAAATAGATTTTGAAATGTTTATATGAAGTGCACAAAGAATAAGAATGAAATCGACCTGTTTTCCGATACCAATGAAGTGATCAAAACTTCTCATTGCTATAAGTATTCTCTCATTTTCCCCATTTAGTAAAGATGTGAATATTCTTTGTGTCATATAAGTGCTCACAAATATAAGTGCCATCAATGGATGTTCAATGAATTTACCTTTAGGTATTTCCTTAAGTTGTGTCAAACACAAAACAATTCTGTAGAAAATGTCATCTATTAATTCAATATATAGTTTTTTTTCTTGAATGTTATTGTAAATTAAATTTTCATTTAGATTTAATAAATGAAATAACATATATTTGCTAGATTATTAGTTTATAATTAATAAAATTTATATTTATCACGCGGAAAATAAAGTAACTATAAATTGTATTCTAATTTAATAATTTGGTTGCTATAGTTCATTTAAATCCCCATTTAAATTTGTATGTAATAGTTATGTTGATAAAGTTAATTTTATATTACCATGTCATGATATAAAAAAAATTCCCTTTTTAAAAGTTCTTTATATATTTTATTTTAAACTGTAAATTAATTTAAACTTTCATATTGCATGTATAAAATAATTCTGATTAGTTTAGTATTGGGCTACCCAGAAGGCGAAGATTTTTTTGCTTTTTATATTTTATTTAATTCAAATATAATTTTTAAATTACATAAAATTCAAATATTTACAAATTATTATTTTTTTGTGGGAATAAATTCAATGAAAATTAATAAGTTAAAATAATTTAAATAAAAAAATTATTTTGAATTAGAATATTAAGGTTTTAATTAAAAGAATAATATATTATATTTTGAATTAATTTTTTTTATAAAAATTTTAAATGGAATAAAAGAGAGGGTGGGTGGGAGGGCGAGCGGGTGCATGTGTGGGCGGGAAGGTGGATGGGTGCCAAAAAATTAAATATAATACAGTTTACAACGTAAATGAAATGAAAAAAGCAAATGAAACCAAAGTAATCATAAACCTAATGCTAATTAGGAGAATAAAATAGATATTATTTGTTGTATTTGTTATTTTTGATATTTCTTTTTCATCACTTAATCCGAAAGCTTTGGGTGAAATAATACCAGGCATCATTTGGAAAATTTGAAGAAATTTCGGTTTTCTCCTTTTTTGATAGTTATAATTATAAATAGTTTTAGAAATATTTATTTGTATTGAACAAAGAATAATAATGAAATCGTCATGTTGTCCGACACCTTTGAAGTGATCAAAACATCCCATTGATATCAGTTATCTCTCATTTTCTCCAATTACTAAAAGTGGGAATATTCTTTGTATCATAAAAATGCTCACAAATATGAATGCCATCAATGGATTTTAATTAGTTTACGTTTAGGCCTTTCTCTTACTGATGTCAAACACAAACCAATTGTGTAGATAATGTCATCTATTGATTCAATAGTTAGTTCTGAAGGCAAAAATTTATCTGGGACAATATTAAATTCATTCGATGACTGGCCATTATTTAATTCTTTTATTATTTTGAAATATTATATATAAAAACTAAAACTCTATTTTATAACTTTAGTTAAATTTACAAATAATATAATAAATTTAAAAATGAATTGTTGAAAAATTTTGCAAACCTTATATTGTACTGAAGTTCATTGGAGAGACTGACAACATTTTCCACATAAAAGAATCTCTCTAAATAATTTATCAAGATTAATTTGCTTTTATCACGAATATATCATATATTTGATTCTAATGGACTTTTTCTTTTAGTTGAGAATTAATATGATATTCATAATAATATTTCTACTAGTATATTATAATTTTTCTTGATAAATCAAATAAATTCAGGGAAATTAAAAATTTTTATTATAATTCATATGATTTCTTGATAAATATATTTTAGATTATTATTTACGAGTATAAATTTTCATATATTTTTGATAAATTATCATGTTTATTCTAAATTATTATTATATTTACTATTGCATCATTAAATTATATATCAATAACTGATATTTATACATATAAATGTTAATACGATAAATAGCGATTTCTTACCAAGCATATCTTATAAAAAATATCATTCTAAATCTATTCTTTTAAACTCATCGAATATAAATGTATGGCCACCGTGGAGTATAGCCCGAATACCAAGTAGTGGCGGAAAGCCGTATACATCACTCCCCCTCTAGGAAGGACGAGAAAAATTACAAAAAATATAAGTTTTCTATTAAAAAATAAAATAAAAAGCTGTAAAGTATAAATAAAATAGTCAAAAGACTTATAAAATGGCATAATAATGTCAAAGTTAGAGTTGTTAATTTATTTTTTATAATTCTATCCTTGGCACGAAAAAATTGTATTTCAAAATGCAATAAAAAGCATACCCCTTCTTACCTGTGAGAAAATTTTTGGTAAAATACACAACTGATAAAATAGAATTATCTTATAGAATTTAGATAATTATAAAAAATAATGTTTTATTTTATGCTTTTTCTATGCGGAGGAATAATATTTATAATTGTCATAAAGTTCCATCACATTTATATGTAAAGTAAAAATATCATTAGTTATAGAAATTTTTAAAGTCACAGGATTTGAGAAAGTTATAGGAGTAGTGTGACCAGGTCAAAATTTAAAAACAAAACATTTTCCCCTTTGAAAAAATAGAAAATCAAGCATATTTTAAATGAAAAATAAAGCATTAAAAGTCATTTTATTTTCAATTATATTTATTATTAGATTTTACTGTTTTAATGCATTTTTGATTAATTTTAAGGTATTCTTTAAATTCCAAACAATTAAAAGAAGAAACATCATTAAAAACTATTTCAACGTAATCATTAGCAATAAGCAGGATAAGCCAAAACCCCTTCGATTTTAATTAAAAGATTTGAAAAATTTTTTATTTAATATTTTGTTATAATTTCTATTGAATTTGATTTTCTTTCTTCTAAAAATTTGATATTCAATTTATCACAGTTATCTTAATTCTCATCCGATTTAAATCATATTGATGTCATTTTAAAAGTATTAAAACGCTCTTCAATATCGTTTAAATAGAAATGAAGAATGTTTTATAATTTTTGAAAAATAATAAAAAATGTAGTTTATAGACTATTTGAGACCACTAATATTCGACTACGGAAATAATATTTTATATTTAACAATCGAGGGAATTGATTAAAATATTCACAAAATTTCATTGAATTTGATCAAATACTTTTTAAAATAGAGCTGGTTATGTTGTCCTAGTTAAATTTGTGGACGACTTAATATAAAGAAGTATATAAACTTTTCTTAAATACTTAATAATTTCTTTATATTAAAAGTTAAGTTTAAGTTTTAAATAGTGATATATAAATTTATTTTTTAAAATGTGCATGTTCATATTAAGAATTTGGCTATTTGATATAATTTTAGTTAAAATTAAATGCGTTATTCTAGGTGAATCGTCAAGATCAAATTTATAGAAATATATAATGAATTATATTTAAAGCCGTTTTTTAATATTTATCTTGACCATTAATTCGAATTCATCTAGAAAGTCATTATTTCCACAAAGATCCTGGCGAAAAGAAATATGGCACCGAATCAGCATGCAAAGACTATTGTATTGAAATACAAAAGGACTCACACTGTGAGATTGAAGAAGATACTCACCTTGATAAATTTGTTTGCAAGAGTAGACCATTGTATCTCAAATTTAAAAAACCTAAAGAGAAACCTATCGAACCCATCCATATCGAACATCCAGAGTCTATCGAGTTTGAGGCACCTCTCCATTTATTTGTCTAACAACCCTTTTTGAACATGGTTAATTTAAAACTGAATATTTATTTTAGTTATACTGCATAAAAATTTATAAAATGTTTTAACAAGTTTATTTATATTTTTGCATAATTAAGACGTTTAGTTAATTTATAAAGTATTAAATAATAAATGAAAAAACTTTCATGTTAAAAATATTAAAATATGCAAATCAGGGATGGCTAAAGGGTCGAGTCCTATGGGAGGTATTTTGGACAAAATACCTTGCTCCCCTAGACCAAAAAATGACAACATTTCTAGTTATATAAAATGTCAACATATTCTGTCCATAGACGATAAAGTTAAGAGTCCCAAACTCGTTGGGGGGATATTTTCAAATTTTGGCCTCGTAAAGGGTATTCCAGAATACCCCCCTTTTAGCTATCACTGATGTAAATATAAATAATTAATACTTGAGTTTGTCTTTCAAATATGTTATCAAATCTTGTATTACAACAAATTATTCTATCATTAATATCTCACAGCACAGTACAAACACAGTACAATGTCACCTTGTTAAATTTAACCAGTGTACTTTACCTGTACACAAGGGTTAATTATTTTATTTTATTTTTTAATAGTGATGGCCTAAGAGCATTAATTCAATGAAACAAGATAAAATATATTAATAAAATTTTACGTTTTTAATGAAAAAGACTTTTAGTTAATTAAAAAATAAATTTTTAATTAATTTAAAAACTATTTTTTAAATAAATGACAATTGTTATAAAAGTTTCAGCAAAGCTATTAAATTAATTAGATATCATTGTTTAAATAAATTATTTTTTATAATGCAATTTATTTAATGGATATCCATGACAAATTACATATGTTTTCATTCTATTATAATATATAAGAATCTTATCGATCATTTTATACCAAATACTTTAATTTAATTAAAATCCAATATTATAAATGAAAATTCTAGATACTTTGTTAATAATAAAAATGTTGTTTAATTATCTTATTATATAATTTATTTAATAGTTTTTATTTTACAATTAATTTCGTTTAAGAATTCAATTAAAGAATAAGTTTTAAATACATTAATTAAATGCAAAGAATTTATTGTTAAATAAATTACAGTAGTTTATTTATTGTCAAAATGACAGCATTAGTCGATTAATTTATTAAATGTGAATAAAATATAATTCCTATTTGTATTATACATACTTTTATTCAAAAAAATATATTATATATAAATTAATCGATAATATTTTCATTTAAAGAAAAAAATATCAATTATTTTTTACTTTCACTAATTAATATTATATAAAAAATTTACTTGCTATTTTTGTGACTGTAAACTTGTTTTTTTATGGAAGGACATTTTTAAAACTAAATTAATTTTAGTAATCATTAAGGACAAAGCCTACAATTTTAATTATGAAAAAAATTGATTATAATTATATTTGTATATGATTATATAATAAGAATAATTATTTAAAAATAATTTACTAATTTTATAATAATTTTACTAAAATGTTCTTTGTTAAATCTATAAATGATAACATTCAATTAATATATCAAACTTATTATTTAAATTCAAAATTGGACCAAGGATATGTTTATCATTGTAATAAAAATTTTCATCATATACCAGGTAATTCTACTATAATCAATATTTACCCCAAAAAAGAGGTAAAATTAATAAGATTCTTAATTATTAATGATTAATTAGCAAGTTTAATTTCTTAAGCAAATTTCTGGATACAGACTATCAATAATAATACATCTTTTGTGCAAGATGAACTTTCTTGTTAAAATTACTAACAAGGTAATAATTGAAATAATCTTTAATAATAATTAATTTAGGGTTTTATAGAAACCTTATATCAATATTGGTACAGGCACATTCAAACAAGATTATATAACGAAGATACATAGAATAACCATGATAAATTACTATTATTATATCGAAATATTATCAGGATATAAACAAGTGAACGAAATGGGATATTTTCAATTTATTGGACTCTACGGATGGGACGTAAGTTCTAAAATTTAATGATTAGATAATTCATATACAAATAAATTATGGTGGCCATCATATAAAGTCTTTCTTAATTTTTTTTTAATATTTGGGCTCAAATTATATATTCTTCCCAAAAATCTAAAGTGGAATAATTTTTTAAATTAAAATTATTTATTTAAGACTATGATTTTGATTATATTTTAACCTGCAATTTGTATTAAAAATTAATTTCATCTTTGCTATGGGGTGAAGGCAATGAAATAACTTAGATATTACAGGTTAAATTATTTTAAGTTTAGAAATTGAGAAAAATATCAATTTAAGCTTAACAAATAAGAAAAATAAGAGGTTTATCTTTGTACTGCATTTTTTGAATTCTTTCTAAAAATAGGTTTGGCTCTCATTATTAACCACTGCTATTTTTGCTTCGAGTATTATGAAAATAACCATGCAAAAACGAATAACTAATATATTCAATGATTATTTCGAAAATTTGTTAACTACGATGAAATTATTTACAGCTCAACCAACTAATTTTAAATTAAAAAAGATCAGACAGTTATTCTTGGTGATTAGCTTAATGTTCAGTTCTATATTTTTAACAAATAATTTCAAAAATGTATTGCTAGATATATTTTTTAAGCTTAATCCTGTTCCAATTGTTTCTTCTTTAGAAGATTTGCTTAATAATAATGGAATAAATACATATTTACCTAGTGATAAGTTTGGTTGTTTATTAGACTCAAAAAATTATCCTAGACAAAAAATTGAAAAAATATTTTTAAGTGGACAAAACTTTACCAAATCATTTTCAAAAAACCATCAAGGCAACGTTATAATTCAACTTTTTCTAGAATTAATAACTGGGAAAACTATAATCGTGTACAGTTCTAATACAATGAACGAATATCTAGAAGATTTAAAAGAATATAAAGATATAATCTATAGATCTAACGATAAACACTTACCATATCTTGAAATACTATATATTGAAAGAAAACATTTTCTATCAAGTAAAATGCATTTCTTGTAAGTTTATTTTCAATTATTTTTATGTATTAAATTCATTCTAAATAACAAAAATCTTTTTTCTAAAATTCTATTCAATAATTATATAATATTTACAATATATAAACTATATTATTCAATATTATCATAGTAGATTATTGATGATAATATGAAAATATTTAAACAATTTCTATGTTTAATATTTAGAATTATGTCTGTTATTTCAAAATTAACAAGTTATTTTT
>JAQFZM010001229.1:0-19928 GCA_034695785.1 Galumna obvia | reverse complement strand
AAAACCATAACTGATTAATAGGAGAGACTGAGTTCCGGCAGTGTTGTGGTCACTGCTGTGGTTAGAAAGGAACTGAATCTAATAGTGAAAAGCATTGGTTTATAAGGGATTGATTGACTCAATATTAGGTTAATATATGTGTAGTTCAGGTCTAATGTGTTAAAGACCCTGGCTATGATGTGTGAGCTATTGTATGGAAAATATGTCAACTTTGAGTGAGTAGTGATCAGAATGACATTCAATCATAGGAATGTCTCAAAATAATTGTAGTGAATAAAGTTTGAGCATTTAAAAACCCATTTTATACTGAATTTATCAACAATTCTTAACTTGTTTTCAATTAATTTCTTACAACTTATGATTGCACTAAGATATTCTATCAAAAGAATCTTGAAGTAATGATTTATCATCATGTTCAATTTTTAAGTATGTATTTCTATGTCAAAATATTCATTTTCATCCAGCTGTCAATTTTGATTGGACTAACCGATTTTGATGATTAAGGTGTCAAATAATACATCTACTCTTCTACTTTAAAACCCATATAAAAATTACCCTAATACTTTCCTTCATCAACATTTTTAATATGACCTTTCATTTACCCATAATTATTATTTATTTGTAGTCACGTGATAATAAAAAATTTTACGCAAAAAATATTAGAGATGTGCATTACTATAATGCTTTGTACAAAATTGATTTATCTCTTTTAGTCTAGGAATATTAGCCAAAACCAATGCGTACGAACTTTTTGAATGCCTTAGTATAGTTTTGATCATGAAACATCGTTTAGCAAGGGTGAATCATTTTAATACAACTAATTATTTAAGGGTTTATTTTTTTAATGAAATAGGTAATGATATTTGAGAGAAGTTAAAAAGGGGCCACCAAAAGGGCCACCAATTCCTATCGCTACTTATATCGTATTGGCAACAAAAAACTAGACAAAGTTTAATATTAAATTTTTTTACTAAGCTTTTAAATAATTTAATGATTTATATAATATAATAACAAATATATATCTGATAATAGTTCACATAAATATCAATTGTTTTCGATGAGTGATTAAGGAATAATAGCCTCTAAACCAAAGGTCACTCATGAAACCCTTTTGACAATTTGCTTATAAAATGAAGAGAAAGATTTTAAATATTATAAAATTATTTAATTATCTTTAAATTAATAATAAATTTTATACATTTGATATATCAAGGATTAAGTGTTAAATATTTATCAAATTAAATTTAAATAAAAATTCATGTTTAGTGTGGATATCTTGAGAAATGAGTTTGGTCGTAGGTTTGACAAAATGAAAAGTTACGGAATCGACAATTATATTTTTTTAAAATTTAGTTTTAGTTAAAGGTTTGACTTAAATAATTAATTATTATTAATTCGGAAAATAATTAACACTTTTAATCACACAAATCACAATCCAATTACACCGAAAAAGTGGTAACAAATTTCATAAAAACTTGACATTAGGTTTTTATCAAATGTTTGTATTGTTGCGGGCTCCAACTACCAGTGCGGGCTCCTCACCCTCATTGGTCAATTGGGCACCGATCGAAGGGGCCGTAGCGTCTCCACCACTCGTTTTTGAGGTTCAAACGAGAAACCATTTTCACTGATACCCGAACTCTTAACTATTAGAGAACAGATAACTAATACACTTAGAATTCTGACCATCATTTGTATGGCTGCAGACATTCCTTTTAAATCAATTAAACAAAACTTTAATTTAATAACTATTTATTAAAGTTAATACAAAACAGAATACAAAATAATGTCTACTTTGAGACCAATTGAATACTTAATACTGAATACTTAAAACATTATAAAATGAGTGAATCTGAATGTGAGAACCGATCACTTCGGTGACCAACTATAGACTACTGATAACTGAATAAAGAATTGGTATAAAAATCAGAATATTGAATGCATTGACCTTTTCTTAAGTATAAGGAAATAATTCTTTTAATTGAATACAGATTTCATAGGAATAGGAATAATAAAAGTATTTTTAGAACAGATTTATAAAGGTTTTTAAGAGAACTGAGAGCTTATGTGTACTTGAAATCCTATCCCAGGATTAGATCCACTGAATGCCGGCTTTTTCTAAGGTTTTGCGGTCAGTTTTAGTTCCCTTAAGGGTCTTAAACTAAGGCAATGGTTTTAGGGCACCGCCATCTGGCATCTGAGTGCTGGTTAGCCCGGGGGTATTTCCACACCGTTTCAATTTTATAATTAAATTTAAATTTTGTAAAAATAAAATAAATTCAAATAAATAAAAGAAAAACTTATTAAACATAAAATTTTGACATTTATTTTAAAACTTAAAGATTTTATTATAATTTAATTAAAAATATTTTCAAAAATTTAATCGATTAATACTTTAGTAAATTTTCGGTCTATTTTTTATTATTAAATAAAATTAAAGTTATTATAAAATAAAAGTCAATTATCTAATTAGGAATTTATTTATTACTATTCATTAATAATTAATTACAATATTAATTACAAATTAACAATTATTGTCTGAATATAACTTTAGTAATCAAGCAGGGATGGCCAAATGATCAAGTCAAAATACCCCCTGGACCAAAAAACTTCAACAGACCTAATGCTTGTCCATAGACGCTGAATTTAAGGTTTCAAAATGCCAGGTACCATTTTACTAGATTTTGTTCTTCCCGGGGGTACCCCCTATTGGCCATTCCTGTAAACAAGTATTGATAGTTTCCACAGAAATATTCATTAAATTGTAGTAATGAATGTCATCTAATGATTAGATTCTAATAATAAACTACATTCAATTTATTGATAATTTAGTGACAAAATGGATGACATTAATTATTTTTTAAGTAAATTAAACGAATTGAAAGAATTGCTAATCAAAAATGGTTTTATTGATGACAAAAGTCTTTCAGAATTATTGGTACTTAAAATTTCTTTTGATTTTATTATAATTTTATGAATAAAACTTTTAAATCATTAGAAAAGAAGTGAAGAAAATGACAGCGAAACTCAACTCAAAGTTATTATCGAAAAAATAGAGTCAATGGAACCCAAAGATATCGAAAGATTCGGTTTTGTTGTCCGAAAATCGCAATTAATTAGTGAACAAATGTTAAGTCCAACGGATCAGACGGACAGTGTCTTCATAGACCTTAAGTCACAACTCGTTACCCGTTTCAAAGATCTTCTGATGTCTCCGAAAGTTTGCGGCGAAGAAATAGTATTAATTAGGGCTAAAAAGATTAAATCAAACAAATATGGAGACATATATCCCATGACATCCCGTCCGCGAGGGTTTTGCCTTATTATCGATAATCAATTGTTTAAAGGACTTCCATACAGAACAGGTTCCAGAGCCGACGCCGACAGACTTTCAGATGTCTTCAATCAATTGTTTTTCGATGTCTTTCGATATTCTAATAAAACGACTGAAGAAATAAAACTGTTGTTAAAGACTTGGGCACAAAATGAAGGTCTCGTAGGACACGACGCTTTTGCTCTAATTATTCTGTCCCACGGAACCAAAGAGGGTATTTATGGAACAGCAGGTCCTCACGATCTCATAACTGTGGACACTATTCTCGAGTTTTTTAATAATCAAAACTGTCCTCTACTTAGAAATAAACCAAAAATGTTTTTTTTGAGTGCCTGCAGAGGAGGTAACTCTTCATTTAGTTCTTATAAGAAAGACCTTGCTAACTCTTATTATAAGTAACTTTTGAATTTCAGATAAAATTGATGAAGGTGCTCCTTTCCATTTCTCGACCACTCGTTCATTAGGTCGAAGTTTGAATATGTCTGACCATCGAATGTCAGTGACATCGACTTGGAGTGACATTTTTGTTTACTATTCTTCAGTTAGTGGTAAATATCTGACGATTCTATTAATTATATGAACTAAAGTTAATTACAATCAAAGGTTATGCTTCACTTCGGAACACCCGAACCGGTTCGTGGTTTGGGTATGAGTTAGCACATTGTTTGGCAGAATTCTCTCATAGAGAACATCTCCACGATTTGGTTACCATTAAAGTTGGAGAAAAACTACAGAACAGAATAACTCAAATGAATGGAAATTATGCAAAACAGGCCATCGAAACACAGACTAAAGGAAGTGTTAAAAAAGTTTACTTCAATCCGGGTCTCTCCCAATGATTTCAATTAATATATAAATCATTCATTAATTTTCTTAAGAAATGAATAATAGAATCAGTCGTTGATTCGATTCATATCTAAATTATAATAAAGTAAAGTATTTTTAGGTATTTAAACATTGACTCAGAATTCCGATCAGTATTTGATTTTCTACTGAAAAAAGGGATCATTTCTTATCTCTTTCTTCTTATTATTATTAGTATTTCTTTAGAATCATTTAATTAAATTTAAACCCAACTGTTATTAAAAGTTTCACTCATTTCACTCAAATCTATATTAAAATTATTGAAAATTTATTTATAATTAAAATTTTGAAATTTAAAACCAATAAATTTGTGATAAAATATAATTAACACATTATTTAAAACTTAATACTTAAAAAATATATTAATTATAACATAAATGAACCTGGTGCAATTTTATCAGACATAAATTGTGGAATATTTTGAAAAAAAGTTTTGTTGTGCATCACTGAAGGCATCACTGAAGACATCCCTGAAGTGATAAATTTTAAAGTAAGAGTTGAGATAAAAAGTAAATTTTGATTGAAATAAATAGTGAGAAGAGATATGTTTGTATTAAAAGAGTGTTTAATTTAATCGTAATATCGTTTCAAATGTCCTTAAAGTGTAAACTTTGGCTTAAAGTTTGATCGCAGACTATTCTCAATGATTTTGTGCACAAATAAAGACGTGTTTTAATGTTTAATGTTTTGTGTTTACAATAATTTCAATTAAAGCAATCAATAGAAGTCGTCATTAACTTAAGGAAAAACGTCACAAATGTTGAAACACTTTTAACTGTGAAATGGTTTAACTGACAGAAACTGTTTTCACTTATTTTTAATGAAAACCAATGACTGAGACTTTGATTGCAGTTAAAGTGTTTGACAATAAGATATGAATTTGTTATACGACTGCGCTTTTCATTGAATGTGTGCGTAAAGAAAGGGCTAATCGTTCAGCCATTTGTGAGAAAAAACGTTTTGATAGTGTTTTTGAGCCAAAAATGGACGGCGACTGCGAGCGGTCACAAACGGTGACCAACAGTTGCCAACAACACAACAATTCCGCGAATAACGAGAAAAATGGTGTTTCGACCCCCTCTGCCGCCAACGCCTCCTCCAGTTCTTCTAATTCACAGTCACAGACATCACAACAAACATCACAGACACAGTCCGGACCCGACGAAGAGAAGATCAAAGCCATTCTCGAGCGCACAGGTATTACATTGATTTCAATTCTGACTTTTGTTTATATTTTAAGTGTTTTCTTTGGAAATGTTTTAAATTTAATTAAAATTGTATTTTGAATCCACAGGTTATACATTAGACGTGACCACTGGTCAGCGCAAGTATGGCGGACCCCCTCCAGACTGGACGGATCCACCGCCACCTCCGGGTTGTGAAATATTTGTCGGAAAAATACCAAAAGAGATATACGAAGACGAGTTAATACCACTGTTTGAAAAAGCGGGCAAAATATGGGACTTGAGATTAATGATGGACCCAATGAATGGCTTTTCCCGCGGATACGCTTTCGTCACATATTGTAATAAAGACGACGCACAAAGTGCTGTCCAACAGGTGAGTCCTCTCAAACATTACTCATTTAATTGAATTATTTGTTTGTATTGACTGTTAAACAGTTCGACGGATACGAAATAAGGAAAACCAAAGCTCTGAAAGTGAACGTTTCGGTGCCAAACCTTAGACTCTTCGTCGGAAATATACCAAAAAGTAAAAGTAAAGAAGAGATTTTCCAAGAATTTACAAAACTCGCTGGTATTTTAACCATTTTCTATTAGTTACTTCTTCTAACTGTTCCTTATCTTTTAGGAGGCCTTTCCGAAGTGATAGTCTACAGTTCGCCGGACGACCGCAAAAGGAATCGCGGTTTTTGTTTCCTGGAGTATGAGTCGCACAAAGCGGCCTCACTCGCCAAACGTAAACTGAGTACCGCCCGAACCAAAGTCTGGGGATGTGATATTCTGGTCGATTGGGCCGACCCTCAGGAGGAACCTGACGAGGAGACAATGTCCAAAGTCAAAGTGCTTTATGTCCGAAACCTAACGAGTGAAGTAACAGAAGAACAACTCAAACAACTGTTCGAAGAATTCGGTTCAATCGAAAGAGTAAAGAAAATCAAAGACTATGCGTTCGTTCACTTCGAAGACAGAAATCTTGCGCTGAAAGCTATGAATAATTTAAACGGTCGGGACGTCGGCGGCGCTCATATCGAGGTCTCACTCGCAAAGCCTCCTTCAGATCGCAAAAAGAAGGAGGAAGTGCTCAGGAATAGAGAGAGACGAGTGATGCTAATGATGCAACAGAGAGCTATGTGAGACACCTGTGCAGCACAGGTTATATCTGAGTATTTGTATTGACTGTTGTATTGATAGGATGGTTGGAGCTCCCAGGGGTCCGCCTCCACTGCCATTACAAGCGCCACCACCTCCGCCTCCACCGCTCATTCCTCAGGCACGGAACACAAGGGGTCGGTCGGGTCAGACACCGATGACATCACTGGCTTCGCCGTCAGCCTATCATCACAGACAACTTGGAGGACGAAATTATGGTCAGTTGTGTTCTTAGTTTTGCTACACTTTAAGTGGTTTTTGTTTTGTTTTATTTCTATATCTGTTTTGCTATAATTAACGCTTCTTAAGACCCAATTTTGCGTTCAGTCCCTGAGGTCTGATAGTGTGGTTCTGTTCTGTTGATCACAAATTCTTATAATTAATTGATTTGAGACTAAAATCGGTACAAAATTTTAGGACAAAAATTAATTTAAAACATTTGTTGGAATAGCTTTTGATTTCCGAAAAGCCATTGAAATAGTGATTGAAAATAGCAATCATTGAAAGTCTGTTATTATCTAAACGAAAGTATTCTCTTTATTGGGTGACTCACACCTGACTGTCTCCTGACTACTCCTGTTTTGGGCACTACTCCGGTAGACTACGAATGTGGTTATTTTGGTTATGATGATTATCCGCCACCACCTCATTATGAGTATTCGCCACATTTTAGTGGTGACGGCTATTATCACCACAATATGCTGTCCACTCACACACCTGCACCGATGCCATCCACACCATTTCAGCCACACTCAAAGACCAGGGCTTCGCGTAACTCTTTGGTAGGTTTTCACCACAAAATGAATAGATATTCAAAAAAACATTGAAAAACAGTTCGAATCTCCGAATGAATTGAATTTTATTAAACCATTTATTCAATAAGACTTATGTTAAATGTTATCTAAATATATATACAATTGTTTCTCGTTTACAATAAAACAAAACAAATGATACAATTTCTGTACATTTCTCTCAATTCAAATATTGGTTATTATTTTTTGCTCTTAATTTGGTTTGTATTTAAGTATTTAATTTTAATTTTTGTTTAATTTATTTCGTCTCAAAAGTATTCATTTATGCGTTTTTTGGGGATTTTTTGCTGTATTTCCATATTTTATGATTTTTTTGTCGAATAATTGGCGATACTTTTAACCCTCTTTTGGTTTTTACTGTTGAGTCAAAAGTGTTTTATGTTATTATTATTTTAATTATTAAAAACAAAATTTGATTCTATATTGCAATGAATTGCAGTAAAACTAAATATTTATTTATTGACAAAAATTTGGCGAAAAATATTTTTAATTAAATTTGTGTTCAAAATTTGGAAATATTTTCATTATAGGGGCAGCTCAGGGCTGGAATTCGTGGTACAATTGGTATGACCCCAATAGCTGGTGGTTTGGGTCTACGAGAACGGGTGCGCAGTTCGGGTTCGCGACATCACAACAACAAGGGTCGAGTTGGAGTCAATACGGCCAATACGGTAATGGGTCCATACCTGGCGGGCCGGCCATCACATCATACGGGAGGCGCAGTATATGGCAACCAAATAATGGGAAAAAATACGGGAGGAAACAAACGCAGACAAACGGCCCAAAAAAGAGCTGCAAAACGTAAATTAAAGTCTAAAAGTGGAGAAAACGACTCTAAACTTAATCGCAATCAACAATCAAATGAAAGTAGTGGTGCTTTGGGTTCGGGAGGCCAGTGGTATGACGACCAGTTCGCCTCTAATCTCGACGACAGTTGGCCTAAAACCTAAACTATTGTCGACTTATTAATGATTTTTTCATTTATATATACATTATATAAATATTGACTAAATTTATGTTCAATTTTTGTTTCCTTTGCTTTTTATGATTCGCCGTATATTTTAAATATTATTATTATTTAGTCATTTGTAAGCATCACATAATTGTTTTCTCATTTCTCTCTAAAACTATTGTCGTTCTGGTGTTGGACTAAATTATAATCAAATTTTCGGATCCATTCATAACTTTTTTTTTGAATTTATTTTTGCTTTTAATTAATAATATTATTAATCATTTTTGACCTCTAATTTAGAGTTTCGTTTTTTCAAACTATCTTTTAATTAAAAATATATATATTTTTAGAAATTATGATCTGTTTATGTATTTTGTTTTCATAGTTTCTTTAGTTTCAATTTTAAGTATGAATTATATATTCAATGAAATTTTAAACTAATTTTACTTTAATTGAAATATTTGTCATTTTTTTTGGTATTTTTGTTCAAAAGTAACTTTTAATTCATTTAATTCTAAAATGCATTTTAAGTACATTTAATAACGTTATTAACGTTTATAATTATAATTATTATTCTTATTATTATATTTAATCTTAATTTGAAATATTGTCAAAATGATGACCAGAACGACAGTCCTTTGATTTAAGTCGAAATTTCTCTCATTTGAAATGTTTTTGTTTTACAGTTAATTCTTATCTGTCCTCTGAAATGAACGACAACTCAAAGGTTTATATTTTTGTGCTTTGAATTTGACTGTGATTTACAAAAAATGATAAAAGACATGGTTTTGAAACAAATTTCAATTGTCTTCCAATTTTTTATTACTTTCGACTTAACTTTTATTCATATATTTTTTGTTAAATGAATAAAAGGTAAGTTTCGTTTATATTCTTTATTATTCTTTTAAAAAAACATTTAAAACAAATAATTGAGTTCTTATTTTTGGACTAATATTTAATCTAAAGAATTATTTTGAGTCTATTTTTATTAAATCACTGATAAATACTGTTATACTTTACTCTCATTTAAAACAATTTTCTTTTGGATGTTTTAAATGCTTTAAAATCGTGAATAAGTGGTTCATCAGTGAATTGAAGGCAACCCATAATTAAATGACTTCAACCAATTGACTTAAAGTGAGACATTTAATGATTTTTATAAGAAAAATGACAAAATTTATTCATATAATCAATAAAATAACAAAAATTAAAAATAGAATAAACGATAGAATTCTTTGCTATAAAGAAATAAAATATAAATGAAATACTTTTTCTTATAGTTTATGACATAAGAAATGTGACGAAAATTGCAAACTTATCAATAAATTGGATTCTTTTCCTTTTATTCAGTTTCAGAAGAAGTAAATTAGTGAACAACGATTTGACAAATTTTAGTTAAGACTTAATTTAAGAGCAAACATTTATTTAGTATTGTTTTAGTCTTAAACAACGAAAGAAAACATTTCAAATTACTCTTATCTCATGTATTGCTGTAATTAATGACATTTCACTGAATTTCAGCTAAACTTTTTTTTAATGAAATCAAAGCAATATTTTAAAGAAATGTTTTAATTTTGTTTTTTAAATCAAATGATTTTTTGAGTTTCAGTTTCTTAAGCACTTAATAAAACACTTGAACTGAGAAATGCATATTTATTTGTGCATAAGAATGTGTATAAGTATTTAGCACCTTGCTAATAATTTGTGTCAAATCATTTATTTGAATAATCTTTTGTCATAAGGATTAACAATCATTAGAGGCTTAGAATGTGTCAGATCTGCGATAAAATATTTTTTATATTTATTCAAACGATAAGAATATTATCACATTTTATCCAAAGAATTAATTATGAATCGAAAAGTCGCCAAAACTTCTTTGGATGCGATTAAAGATCCCAAAAGTGTTTTTCATTATTTTATTCACTTTTCAGTCACTAATAAAAGAAAAATTCATTGATTTGTTTAATAAATGGAAAACCAGTCGATTACAAACTCAGTGAACGAACAGACGGCCGCTACTCTTCAGTGGCTCAAAATGTATTTTTATGGCCGATCCAGTGTTTCCATATCCCGATGTTCTATGTATTCAATGTACGGCACTTTTTGTCAACAAAACAATTACCGACCCGTATGTAAGGCAACCTTTGGAAAGGTATGATTTCTTATCACTTATTCTTTTATTTAATAACTTTTCTTTAAAGTTAATAAGAATTCAGTTTCCTTTCGTTACATCGAAGCGTTTGGGTGCGAGAGGACAAAGCAAGTACCATGTTAGTTTCATCAAATCTCAATTTCTATTATATTTCCCAAATGTGATTAAAATTCTAATACATTTCCATAAAATTGTTTTATAGTATTACGGAATTGCACTGAAAGATAGCTCTCAGTTAAAAAGCAATACTGAATGGGATTACGACAAACCATTGACCAGATTTTCACGAAATGCCCGACTTTTAAATCCAAATGATTATCACTCAATCATTCATTCAATGCTTTCATTTACAGAATCGCCGCAATTAATTCCACTTCAAGTAATTAAGTTTTGTCTTTACTTTTATTTGAGTCAATACTTATTACAGAATATTTAAGACATTTAGTGGTATCTAATCTCTAAATATTAAATGAGTTCTTAAAAGTTAATGTTTTGAATGAAATATAAATCTAAAATTAAATTTAATAAATAGGACGGAAAACTAGTGTTCGCTAATATATACAAGATACATTGTCAATGTTTAGTTGATGCCGCTCTCGCTTTCAATTATTCTCAGGTAAACTCATTTCAATTTTATATTAATTATTAAAATCGAGTAATCAATGAATCAGATGAGACACTATATCATACATTTTTGGCAACAATTGCCGAATCATATTCTCATTGATTTGGAAGCACTCAAATCATTGGACTTAAACTTTTATTCTACTCTCGAAGACATATATTTAAGATTAGATTCGAGTTTAGACCAATTAAGACATTTATATGCGATCGCAACTCTTAATCCATTGTGGCTTAAAAAAGCTCTGGAAAACTATAGCAACGAATCTGTCCGTCGCTTAAAATTAGAGCAATCATTCAAATGGAAATATAGAGTGAAATCTCAGTTCCAATTCATTAATATGACTAAAGTATGACTCAACTATTAAACTAATCAATTGATTAAATCATTAATTGTTTTTCTTTTTATAGATTTTAGACTTAACTCAAACCCATAGTTTAATCAATACTTTACGAGAAGTCGATTACAACGAATTATTTCTAATAAATGAATCGGTTTTGCGATCGTTTCTCATATTATTAGAAGAATTAAGTAATAAAAGTCCGACTCTTGAAAACATTATCGAATCATTTGATCAAATGATCAAAAAGTGGTGTAAAATCTTTACAAATGATAAACAAGAATTAGTGCTCGGAATCAATTATTTGCACTCATATGCACTCAAACAATTAACTCAAATTCAATCCAATCATTTCAGTAATAATTATATTTCAAAACTAATTTAATTTAATTTTAATTTTTAATTCACTTTTAGTGTCGTGTCATTTGTTTCTAACATTTCTCTCAAATTATTTGCTCGAAGTTTGTCGTCAATAATTACTGGATTTGATTTAACCTAAAATATTATCAGAAGATATATATTTAAAAAGTGTCACTCATTTATTAATTAAAAAATTAAATAATTGTTTATTACATTTGATTGAAAATTGATTTAATGACAATAAATAAAAACAATTATTAACTAAATTTAGAAACAAATTTCATATTTTCAAGATTTAAATGATTTAAAAACGATAATTAGATTTTATTGAGAATAATCTTTTCGGTGTCCGTCAAATGGGCCGCAAAGTCATTAAGAAATGGTAATCCTTTAAATTCTCGCAAAACATTTCTAAGATATTCTTCTAAATCAAGTTTTCCAATCTCTTCATTGAGAACATCGTCTTCACTGATATCTCCCTCTCCGTCGGCCCAAACCTCATCAATAATACCGACACCGGTTGAGTCAATTTTATCAATAGAAATGTTATCTCTTTTGTTGTTGTCTTCGTCGTCGTCATCGTCTTCACTGTCTTCTGTTTGTATATCTCTCTCTTCTTCGAAATTCTTGATTTGAGCCAATAATAGTTTAAGGATTTTGACAGAACAGGGAACGTATGACCACTGAATTGGTTGTGAAGCCGTCTTTGAACGAGTTTTAATTCCGGGTGAAGAGGTATCAGTTATGACATCCCCCGGAACTGTTATTCGATTAAGATTTGGATTTGAATCGTCCGACTGATGGAGTATTGAATGTTCTAAAAGCTTACAGAGCGCTAAAACCGATACTTTGTTCTCATAAGAACCAAAGAAAAGGTGCTGTCTATTCAACCAATTTATTAAAACAAATTCAAGCGCCGATTGCTTTCCATTCGGTGCCGGAAGTGATGACAAAAAATCAAGAATTGGCGGTAATTCGTAATAAATTAAATGAGCGAATATTAATATCAGACTCTCGACTACTGAAAGAGTTTCACAATTACTGAGTTTTACAACAACTGATCGCAATAATCGATGGGTGTCTTCATTACTAATAAATTGATTGGCGCGGGTTATCACAATTGTGATCAGACGACCCACAAATGTAGAACACGATTCATCCATTCGAGGGTTTAGTAAATGATCGCAAACCTATAAATAAATTAATGAGAATTAAGTCAATCAATTAATTACTGAAAGAGTAATTTAATGGATTACCTGCAAAACCAAAGAAATTCCGTTTTGATTCGATGACTCTATTTTGAGGCCAAATATTTGTTCCGCAGATTTAACTACAAAAGAACGGATACACTCTCCGCCATTTTGTAGGGTTGAGTTGTCTGTTGAAGAGGTCAGAATACAAGAGACGGCTGCAGGAAAGGCTCTTTGAATGAGTGCATCTGAAAGAGGAACGGGAGAGTTCCTCACTATTGTCGACAGTATTTCCAAAGAAACCGGTTGTAAGGCATTTACGGTTTCGGTTCGTTGGGACGGCTCTAAAATCGAGACCAGAGTAGGAATGAGGCGATGCTCTAAAGGCAAAACACACTTTTCATTTTTGCAAAGCTCTGCGAAGACGTCCTGAGCACAGGCTATGAGGTGAGGGTCAGATGAAAACTTGAGAAATGTTGCGATTGCGAGCGGAGCCACTTTACTCTCAATACTGGCTGTAAAGCTCTTATCAATTGAAATGAGAATACAAATCGTTTCTAATATTAATGATAAAACTTCAGTACTATATCGCGTCCCAATAGAGAGCAATCCTTCAAACATTGGACTTAAATATGGTTTAATTAAAACTGTTTTGTTTGATGTCTTCATATAATCACAAAAGACAAATGTAGCACGAGCACCCGCGATACGGATAACCGGAGACTCAGCCATTAAACCATTGGTTGTCATTTGAAGAAATGAGTTCAAAGATTCGGTACTCATTATCTCAGCGAATCGGGAGGCCGTCCAAAGTGTGCGACCCGTAAGAAAAGGAGAGATGTCTATTGGATTTTGAAGAGCGGCGTCTAATATGGCTTTAGATTCGTGGGACAAATCAGAATTGCTTTGAATCGTTTCTATGATAGTCGGAGCGATCGATCCTAAGGCCAGAAGACATGATTCCTGTAATTTCCACGCATTTGGTGTCTGATGTGTTCGCGACTCCATATAGTGTTTGTTAATAGCATTAAGAAAACACGACTTAAATTCATTCTGACTTTTAACTGACTTTTGATCGAATTCCTGAGCGATCGATAGAATTAAATCTAAGGCCGAAATACGAATTGAATAACAATATGAGTCTTCCTCTTCTTCTTCGACGAACTGATCCGGATTCTCGATCCAAGTGCTCGACTGTTCGTCAGTTATTTGCATATAAATTATGACGTAATACAAGAGATCAGTCATCACCGGTCGGACCAATTTTCGGAATTTTGGTGTTTCGATGACAACACTAACGAAATCGAAAATTGCAAAAATCAAAGACTCGAATCCGAGAACTTCTCCGTCGGAGTCGACCACTTCTGCATAGTTTTCGTGTTCGCCGTCGTATTCATATTCATTGACGTTAACAATAGTCTTGACATAAATATTGGCGGCTGTGGTCAAACTCTGCCAAACAGGAGATAATATTTCCGGTAACCACTTCTGCATTTGTTTCCTACAGTTTCGCAAAAGAATTGTCAACGAATTGATTATATCTTTTTTGATTCCGAGATCGATGTCAGGACTGGAATCGGGTAAAACTAAAGCTTTGACCATCGCTTCTGTGAATTGGGCTAAAATTGGTTCCAAATACAGAGAAATCGCATTTTTCTGGTAATCACTCATTTGAGCGATTGTTTCAGCAATTGTTGTGAAGACCTGAACGGCTCGACCGCGAGTTCGTAGAGAGAAATCTTGAGATGAAATAAAGATATGATACATCTTTGGGAGCAGAAGAGGAGCTATGGTTGGGATTTGGTTGTCCGTCACCTCATGACTCAATTCAACGAATACTTTCATTGCGCTGTAGATCGCAATTACATTACCAGAAGACAAGTATTCAATAAGTATTGGCCCCAATTGTGGCCATTCTTCGGGCCAATCGTAATGAGCTATTGTTGAGATGGCGTACGCCAGCGATGACCTCAACTTCTTGTCATCTGAATTAGCGCTAAGACTTGTATTCAAACATTTAATTAAAAGATCTCTAATTAATGATTTGACATTTGGTGCGACGACCGGAGGAATGTGTTTATCACTGTTTGCAGTCCAATGACTTTCTATGTATTGTTTTAAAAGTACTGCAGATAATTGTCGTATCGATAAACCAATCGATTCATTAACTGATATTTCAATCAAATGAAGTCCAAACTCTAATTTTAAATAAACATTAGATTTAATCAAATCAATGAATGAGTGGACAGACCTTCGTTTGTCTCCAATAGTTTGTATTGTTGTTCGGCATTACTTCTGATGTCTTTATCTGAAGACAAAATAGCCAACAGATTCTCATAAAGAACTTCTTTTAATGTATTATTTGTGGACATCTTTTTAGTGAATATTTCTGAAATTAAAACATAAAATTCATATTAAATTAAAATAAAGTTTATTTCAATTAAAAAATCTATAAAACGATGGCTTATATGCGATAATACAGTAATAATAGAAAGGAATTGATTTAATCGATTAAAACAAAACATATGATAGAAAAGCATTGAATGAATACTTTTATAAATAAATGAAAATTCAATGCAATGAGTCTTACCTTAAGTCAAACCCTTAAATATAAGCAAATATTCACTAAATTTTAATATTTTTAGTTTAATTCAATAGTTTTTCACTAATTTTTTTTAATTCAATTAATTTAATTGAAAAATAATAACTAAATAAAGAAAAAAAAACGGGTCCGAAGAAGTCGGTTGGGCTGCGATCTAATGTCTATTCACGGGCGCGATCCCACTACTGCTCAACGCGGGAACTTTTGCCTGCTGCGTCTCCGCCCTGGGCCTGTGCGCTCCTCATTATTCAACCTGGAAATGCAGGGCTCCCCCCGCACTCCCATATTGACGCAGAGCTTAGTGCGGACACCCGATCGGCATAGAGAGCACTAGACCTCAGAACCCCCAACGACTCTCCATCCACCGTTTTATGCCTTCCAGTCACTGGAATTACAGGAGTGCGCCACTACTCCCAGCGATTAAAACATTCTCTAATTTTCATAGTCTTTCGTTTACACATATAAAGGGATGGACTCTCACCACACTCTCCAATGAAGACCTCTTTTGATAGAATCGTCACAACTTTCGTCATTACAAACATTGTCTCACTTTTTATGATAAACCACTAAATGTATGACTCATTAAATGTAAATAAAATAATTAAAAATAAGTAAATAAAGAGTTATTAAAAGTAAATATTTTGCGTTTCATTGACTCGTTTTTGTTTTATTTAATCTTAAGTCAAAAAACCCTTAAATTTATTGTTGTTTTGAATTAATTTGAATTAAAAACAAATGATTTGACATTTAATTCGAATTTTATTATTTAATTAACAGTAAATAACAGTAAATATATAAACGATTTATTTAATAACAAAAAATGTCTAAAATGAGTGAAAGAGAAGCGAAGGGCAGACAATATGCGTCAGAAGCAGACAAAAGGATGAATTCATTTAAAGGTATTATTGGAAGTGTTATCGGGAAGTCTTCGGCTGTGGATGAGGCCATTGAATTGTATATAAAAGCAGGAAATCAGTTCAAAATGGATAAGAAGTGGGAAAGTATTGATTAAAAATCATTTTAATTAAAATATGTTTTAATTAATTAAATAAATGTGTTTAAAGTGTCGGCCAATGCGTTCGTTAGCGCCGCGAAACTCCTCTCAAGAAGTGGTGAAAAGCATGAGTCAGCTCTCAATTACATAAACGCTTCCAATTGTTTTCGTAAATTTGATGGCAAACAAGCGATCGATTGTCTGATGAGAGCCAATACTTTTTATGAAGATTTGGGCCGTTTTAGTGTCTGCGCTAAACACGAGACCACAATCGCTGATATATATCAGACACTATTAAAAGATAACAATAAAGCGGTTGAGTTCTATGAGAGGGCGGCCAACAGTTTTAAAGCGGACCATTCAATAGCGTCGGCCAACAAATGTCTGGTAAATGTGGCCAATCATTGCGCGATTCAACACAAATATGAAAAAGCGATTGAAATCTATGAGGAAATCGGAAAACATTGCATCGAATCATCACTTCTTAAATATACGGCTCACAACCACTTCATGAGAGCAACTCTTTGCCACTTATGTATTGATCTTTTGAACGGAGAACTGGCTCTCAATCGATATGAAGACATGTTTCCCGCTTTCGGTGATTCGCGTGAATACCGTTTTATTAAGAATTTGATTTCAAATATAGAAAATGGAGACATCGATGGTTTCAGTGAAGTGGTCAGAGCTTATGATAGTATCTCTCGATTAGAAAATTGGTTCATAACTATTCTTTTAGAAATCAAAAGAAAGTACAACATTGAAGACAATGA
Source organism: Galumna obvia (assembly GCA_034695785.1). Lineage (NCBI taxonomy): Eukaryota > Metazoa > Arthropoda > Arachnida > Sarcoptiformes > Galumnidae > Galumna > Galumna obvia. Next base: position 2,603 of record JAQFZM010001229.1, on the reverse strand, counting down.
ACCCGACATGAAGTGATTCACTGATTCAGTGATTCAATACTGAATATAACACTTATTTTTGTAGTTTTGTATAAATTAAGTCATTTTTTGTTTTTAATTAGAATTAAATGAGATTTTATTTTAAATAAATAAATAAAAATACTCATCGATTGAATAAATTGAGAGGAAAACCGGTTTTAAAAACATAAGTTATGTTTGAATATATACTTTGTATTACAAAGTTTGTAAAATACTTTTTTTGACTGAATTTTATTTAAATTAAACATTAAAGTCATTAATGATTACAATTTGTTGTTTTATTGTGAAATTAAACAAATTTGGAAATTATTGAAAACAGAATTTCTTTACGGAAGTGTTGTTCACAACTCAAACACGACTCCAGAAATAATGTATTGAAGACCTGATTGTAGTTCGCCTGCGCTCTGAACTCATCTGATGAGGCATTTGTCTCATCTTTGAATTTGTTGTTGACATTGCCTTAACCCAAATGACGACCGCATCACTGCATCACTTATTCTGGGCTTAAATACTAAATATTTGAACTTTTAATTAGAAATCATTTCTAAAAATTATTAAAGGATTTCCTCTTTTTGTGTCACAAATTATTTAAGTGATCACTAATAAGTGAATTGTTGTCAACGATTAATAAATTTGGTTATAGTTTTTATATAAAGTTTTAATATTAAAGTTGAAGAATAAATGCCAACTAATTTACAATTAAACTATTTTAATGACAATTTTATGAGAATCAGTGCATTAAATCAATTGAATAAAAGAGAATTCACTGAAACGAGACATCTATTGATTACATATTTTTCTTTTCAAACATTATTTAAGACATTTTAAACTAAAGTCTTGTTTTAAACTTATTTAAGAGTTGTTTTAATAATTTAAAGTTAACTCTTTTTTTGTGAAACACTTTATTGAAGACATGAGTTCTTTAGATCTGAAGAATCCGGTATTTATGGCCAAATCGTTTTTGGCGGGTGGGGTCGCCGGCATGACTTCAAAGACAACAGTGGCGCCATTGGATAGAATCAAGATTTTGTTGCAAGTTCATAATCATCATTATAAAGAGTTCGGTGTCTTCACTGGTTTGCGAGCGATTATCAAAAAAGAAAAGTTTTTGAGTCTCTATAAAGGTTTGCATTAATTAATTGTTTTAATTGTTTTGTCTTAAAATAGTATTTGAATTAAAGGAAATGGGGCTCAAATGGTCAGAATATTTCCTTATGCGGCCGTTCAGTACATGTCATTTGAAATCTATAAACGCGGACTTTCCTTATTCTTCAGGGAATCTGAATCGGGAAAAGTTAATCATAAGCTGAAGTTCTTCGCGGGTTCGATGGCGGGCGTCACTTCTGCTATGATTACTTATCCGTTAGACTTAGTAAGAGCTCGATTAGCATCACATGTGACCCATACCGTTGAAGGCATTAAATTTCCGACAACTATTGTCGGAACTTTAGTTTATGTCTTTCAAAATGAGGGCCGAATTATTGGTCTCTACCGCGGAATAACTCCAACGGTGTTAGCAATGATTCCTTACGGCGGATGTAATTTCTATATCTTTGAACGTTTCAAACATTTATGCGTTCAGTATTTACCCACCATTTGTGGCTATGAAAAGGACGGAAAGACAGTACTAAATATTGGGAGCAAATTGTTGTGCGGAGGAATCGCTGGCGCTATCGGTCAGACAATAATCTATCCGTTAGACGTCGCCCGAAGAAGAATGCAATTGAGTATGACTTCCAATGAAACTAAAAAGTATTCCGAAGGACTTTTCAAGACTCTGGCCATTACTTATCGCGATTATGGGGTCGTTCGCGGCCTATACCGCGGAATGAGTATAAATTACATTCGAGCCATACCTATGGTTGCCGTTTCGTTTAGCACTTATGAAGTTATGAAACAAATGTTAGGACTCGAAACTGGAATTTAAGTACTTTTTGTTTTTCTGTTTTTTTTCAATAAAAAATTATGCATTTATTGTCAAACAATTTATAAATACTTATAAAATATTTAATGGTTTAATATTTATCATAAGTTTTGTAATTTCTAATAAACTTTTTAAAGGTTTAAATATTTATTATATTATTTATGTTTAATAAATATATATTTTTTGGTAATTCTTTGAATTTTTCTTCACTTTGTTTTGATTTTTTTAATAAAAGTTATTTAAAAAAAAGTTAACAAAAAGGAAACAAAAGTTTGAATTTTTGATAGAATTTGTGATAAAATGTTTAACTGGTTTATTCATTTCTATTTTTAATGTTTAAAATAGAAATGAGCATGATAGTACCCCGTTATACCTCATATTATATTAATATAAAAAAAAAGTTTTGTTATTCAATCAATTACTAAATACAGTCAACTGCCATTTTTGTGAACATCTATTTTTATGAACTAAATAGTTTTTTGTTAACTTAGGCTAAGGTTTAATAAACACTTACATAGAAGTAATGTTAAAAATATTCCCATTTTTATGAACTCCGTTTTTGTGAAGAGTCTGTTTTTATGAACATACAGTCATTATCAAAAGATGGGGGAATAATTCCTAAAACGGCGTAGCTTATTTAACTGGGTTAGAGTACGAATTT
>JAQFZM010001228.1:0-19931 GCA_034695785.1 Galumna obvia | reverse complement strand
GGTAATTTGTGAATTTTTTACTATTTCTTGGCTAACTTTACAAAAATCAACAAATTTCAAAAATTAGCAAGGTGATTTTCAAACTTTTGATATTTATATAGATAAGAACAATCACTTAATAAATGATAAAAATTTCACTTGAAAATTCCAAACTCTAACCTAGATTAAATTGAATGCACAAAACAGGAATTATTTTGCGATGTTTTTTCAATGACTGTATAAAGCAACAAGATACATTAAATTATCTTTATTATATTGAACAGTTTCTTTTTTTCTGATAATAATAATATCTTTTGTATGAAACTTAAGTATATTTATTTAGAATTTTTTTAATACTTTCTATAATTCTTCATATTTTACGAATAGTTTTGGCGCAAAATAACAGGTTTGGTATGTTTTGGGCCTTTAATAATATGGTAGTGACTGAGGGAAGGCTTCAATTGTTCTACAATTTTATAAATAAAATAAAATTAATAAATATTCAAAACAAATGAGTATTCAATGAATAAAATTGTATTTTAAGCTAAAGAACATTCTTTGCATTGGATTTATTGAAATGCATTAATTAGTCCTCAATTTGTCAAAAACTCGTTCAGAATAATCTTTTTAAAAAAGTCGATGAAATAAAATCGAGGAAAAGTTTTTTTTTTAATTTTTAAGTTTAATGAGAATTAGCGGACAATAATAGCCAGAGTTAGTTAGTGTTCTCTGGGGTAAAGTCTGGAAATTTGTTCGCAACACTTGTCTGACTCGTTATCCCATTTATAATTATTGATTTACTTTTTGTTTTTAATTCTTGTTTTGATCTTAAATTAGATAATAAGTTAGATATGAATCTGAGATAACGCTTAGAGTTATGTTTATTCGAATTGAATTCGTTGTAATTAATTAATTGAATTATTGGACAAACACTCCATTTGTCTGATTTGTTGATAGCATTGAATAGTTTTGTTTTAAGAGTTTTTTTTTGGTTAAATCAAAACAATATTATCTCTAAAAGATATAACTGAAGCGATGGTTTCATTATAAGTAAGATTTGTCTCATTGTGTCTGAGAGAGTGTCTGAGAGAGCGGTGGTATAACTCTGGTATAACTCTGGTATAACTCTGGTATAAGATTGGTATGAGTCTGAGTGAGTGGTTGGGGTCAACAATACAAGAGCCAAATGTTCCAAATTTTGATCACTTAATTACACGTTAAATACTCTTACAAAACATGTTTAATGAGAAAAATTAGTTTAAAAAAGAAAAAGAGTGGTTAAGTCGGTTTCAAGTCGTGACCCAATAGAGGGAGCGATCACTCGATTCTCAGTTCAGCTCAAAAATGTCGACAACAAAGTGACTGAAATTCTCATTTAATATCGCTTTAAACTGAGTTTAAATCATTTAAATCAGTCGTTAATCTATTGGCGCACAGACTCATTATCGCCTCTAAACACAAGACATGTACTGACCATAAGATCGACTGATTGTGATTCACATCCAATCAATAAATCAAAACAATTCTCATTTAGTGTCGGTTAAACTCTTTGTGATACTACTATTACTGAATATTTGAAATTCACTCCTCTCTGTCTCTCACACCCAAAGGTAAGCCAGACATTCATTTTGCCGATACATGACTGAGCCATGACTGAGCCATCACTGCTCTCCCCTCATGTCTGACGATCCACTGTCTGAGCCCTCTCTCGCTCTCTCTCTTTCTCTCTTTCTCTCTCTTTTTGTGTATTTCTGTATAACACTTACATAACTCTTATTGTCTGACACTTAATGACGATATTCTTCATTAAAATACTTAACAAATACTTTAATAGTATTGACGTTTCAAAAACCACTTCTTTTATATTATTTTTGTTATTATTTATGTTTTGTTATTATTTTAAATAAAATTTAAATATCGTTTAATATATGAATATTTGTTTTGATTTGTGGTTGAAAACAATAATTAATAAATAGTTGTGATTTGTTGTCAGTAGTTATTGAGTAGTAATTTGTGAATTTATTGTCTGTAGTATTAATGTCTGGCAGTAGTGTCGGTTCGGGAACAGCAATACGTAGATGTCATCCGTGCGAACACTGCAATAAGTCGTTTACGTCCAGTCATCAATTGGCACAACACAACCGCATACATACCGGAGAGAAGCCCTACAAATGTAGTTATTGCGACAAAAAGTTCAAACAATTGTCTCACGTCCAGCAACACACGAGACTACATACAGGTCTGTACCATACCTTACCTTTTATACCTTTTTAGTCATTTGTTTGTCATATAATTAGCAAAAGAAATGAGTTATCAAACAATAAAGTCTTTGATTTGAAAATAGCGTGAGTTTTGTCACTTTCTTGTCTTATGTCTTGAGTCAGGAGTAATATATTTGATTCTTAGCACTCTATTAGCCATTACTTTGTCTGAGTGTTGATTACTTACACTGAATGGTAAAGAAGTGAATCCCAGTCGTAGCCAAATATACTCTCCGGTATTGAGTCTAATGTGATGTTTAGAAGAGATCAGTGATGATGTATAGGACGGCATCACTGCATCAGATAGTCTTATGATTGTATCAGTGGTTCAGTGATTGTGCGAATCAAACAATTTTTTGCCTCTAATTCTCTACTTTTCTCTTTCTGTGACTATAATTCTGAGTATAACTGAGAATAACTGAGAAGTTGTTCCAAACTTACAAAAGTTTTGTTGCAACCAATGAAAGGCATACAATGAATGGCTGTACCGAACATCAAATCGGGTCCGATGTGTGTAATATATGTTTTAATTTTTTCAGAAGAGAGCAAAAAGTGACAGTGATTGATGTCGAGCCCATTCTACTCCTCTCTCTATTCCTTACATTTGCTTCAATTCTTCTGCATTTATGCTCTGCTCTGAACACTACCACCAAATGTGTGTTCACTTGATGTCAATGAGAAGGGATTCAGTCTCTATAGGTATAGCACAGCATAAATGTAATCGAAGACTATCACAAAGACTATGAGTTGAACTCAATCCCAGATTATCCAAATAGTGAGCCATAGAGTCAGCCACAGAGTCCGCTAACCTATAGATCTATTGAACGATCATTAAAGCATTTTCTCCGGTCCGTCGCCCGACATATACCCACTATTTCTAATTGGATTTATTTGTATTACAGGCGAACGGCCCTATAAGTGTTCAGTGCCTGAATGTGGCCGAGCCTTCATCCAGTTGTCTAATTTACAGCAACACATGAGAAGCCATTGTTCACTGGACAAAGTGGCCAAAAACAATGAAAAGAAGTTTGTTTGCAATCATTGCGGTAAAGGCTTCAAAGGCCAGAGCAGTTTAGCCACACATCAGTCAAAGGTATTTAAACCAAAGACACAATTTTATCAAACAATCACTCAATTAATTAAATCATTCAAACAATGAGTTCGCATACTTTTTCGGTTCAAAGCGATGACTCTGTCTTTTATTAAAAGACTTTTAACCTGACTTTGAATCCATAGCTCTTATATTATCTTATATTATATTATATTATATTATATTATATTATATTATATTATATTATATTATAGTGTTTTTTCTTTAATACCAAATCAAATGAATAGTAATGCAAACAACGTCTCAATATTTTCTGGTATTCAGACCTCCATTTTTATCCATTTATCAATTGATTAAACCAATTGTTCTGATGTCACATAAAATTAGTTCTCACAAAAACTAAAGTTGACCCGAACTGAGAGCTCAGAATAAATAAATCTAATGCCAACCAATAAAATAAATATACGAATCCCTTATTATTTATAAATACAATATATTTTAGCGAATATTTAAAAAATGAATAAATTATTTTAATTCCTTTAAAATCTTTAAAATATCAAATAATGTGAATAAATATTGGAATCAATCAATACTTGCTATTAATGACAGCAATATTTATTCATTTATTATTTGTATGTTTAGGTAATTATTCCTTCGAATGAATAAATCGATTGATACTTAAATTATGTTTTACGCAATATTTATTTGAATCTAGTTCAATTTCAAATTTTTTACTAATTAGAATATATTTCGAATATTGATTTTAAAAGTTGAGATAAAAACCAATTTATATAAATATGAGTTTCATAGAAGTCTAAATGAAGTACTTTTCTTTGAAAATACTAGTCTGGAATGGGTCAAAGTTTTTTCAATAAGTGTTTAAATGATCCTGTTACTATTGTATATTTCTGTTGCCACAACCGAATGCTTTTTATCTGTTAATACAATTAAAGTTTTCCCTTATTTTTTAACTCTTAATTAGAAATAATTTTGAGTTCAAATTATAAATCACTTGAAATGAGTATTAAATTTCAATTAAATCCTATTTTGATTAAATCAATGCAATTGTGAAATATATAAATCACTTTTAGTCTCATTCGTCAATTTTATCCTCAATTGATTGATAGGATTTGTTAGAATCAAAATTAAAACAAAAGTAATGATAGTTTGGATCAGTTTTTAAAACAGTTTTAATATATATTTAATTCAAGTGTTTATTAATGTCAGTCACATCTGTCGGATAACTAACTCTGAATTTGAAAAATTATTTTAATATTTAATTTTCATTCAATTCAAGGATACAATTCATACAATTTTAACTTATTTCTCTATTTCTTCCGTTAGTCAATAAATGAGTAAGGGTAGTATGATAGTGAGTAAGGTTAGTGAGTATGCTAGTTTTGTTGTATTTATCCGTATAGTCAGACGCAAGAGTTAGTGTCGAAGTGTTTTAATTGTCCCTCTCTTAGATTGGTTGCTGTCATTAGAGTTCTATGTCCTCTGTCCTTGATTTTCATGTAATGCCAAATATAAATCTACTGATAATACAGTAAACGAGGAAAACGATTGACTCTTTTGAGGAAATATTTTTTGGCATTAGTTTCACAAACCCTTTATTTAATGAATTTTTGTAAAAATGTCGACACAAATTGAATAATTGTTTTTTACCCCAAAATCAACGATTAGAACAGTTTTTCTCAACAAAATTGAGTAAAAGTTTTTTTTTAAATTCAATTTTATCCTATAATTTAAAGTATTTGAAATGAAAAGTGAGTCAAAAACGAGACAGACATATACGCATGGCACTCATTGCACTCATGGCACTCATTGCAGACATGGAAGACGGCCCAGACATATACAACAAGTTCATTAACTTTATGTAATTAAATCTAATTATTTTTCTCTCGGTTTTTAAACTCAAATCGACATAAAAAAAAGTAGTTATGTTTTAATGGTCTGAATATTGTTTGCGACCAAAACATTGTTTTATAAAAAGTATTGACACAATTAATCGAAGTCCAATCAAATGGCTTACGATTAGACCCCACCCATAACTGTCTGATATTTTCAAATGATGTCTGGGATGTAATACCAATTGAGTTTAGAGCACAACCACAATATCCACTCCATTATAAAATTCTGTGGAATTATTTTTATTTAGAAATTTTCCTCGACTCCATTCCTCTATGTCTGACATTATATTATTTTTTGAGTCAAAATTATTAAAATATGAAATTATTCGATGAATTTCCTTAAACTATAGTTTTTATTTCGAAAAATTAAAATCATTTTTTAGTTGAAATGAATACCAGTATCGCTAAGAATTACCTCCAATGAAAAAATTGAATGAACTCAACCTCAGACCCACTCCTTTTCGTGTCTCGAAATCTCGCAATGATTTCAGAATTAATTAGTTTTTCGAAAAAAGTTTTTTTTATATCTTTTTATTATTTTTCATTCGTTTCTCATAAAAATTCTTTGCATACAATCGACTATCGATTATTAATATTAATTTTTGTGCCACAAATATAAACATTTATTTCAATTTGTGTCTTATTTTTACTCTAATTTATTTTTAATTTGTTTGAATTAATACTTAATTTTAAATATTGAGGACTCATTTTATACTTAAATGAAATTTAAGATTAAATATTCAAATTTGAGATAAATTAACTTAAATAACTATTTCAAGAGTTGATGCATAAAGATGGTCAAGTTCATTTACATTAGCTCTTCTCTCTTTCTCTATCTTTTATCTTAATATAGGACTGAATTTTTAATGAATATTAGAAGTAAATGAGGGATAACTCTGTTTAAGGAAAGTATATTACTTTCAATTGATTGTTGTTTTATTAAATTCTTAGTTCTCATCATTTGTTTAAAATTTTTCATTTCTTTAATTAATTTTTTTATATTCAATTTTTTTTAAAACTTTAATTGAAACTAAACTCCAGAAATAAAAAACTGGTTTCCAATCATTTCATTTAGAATTATAGGATTTTTTAGTTAATATTTTAAATTATAATTTATGTTAAAACCTGTGATCACAAACTCTTTGATCACTCTTTAAGTTTTGTCATAGAATTCAATTTAATTACATTCAACTCTCCGTTCATTAATGAATGGTTAATGTCTTTGGAATAGTTCTTAATATTTTTTGAAAAATATTTTCCTTCAAATGTATGTTCGCTTATATTTAATTCATATAATATTATATTATAGTTTCAAATAAAATATTTTGAATTCGTTAATAACCTGACATTTCTTTCTTTAAGAAATATATAATAAATTCATCGCTAATATATTACTATTGACTGAATCTCAGATTTTTTCAAAAATAAAATTATTTATTTGAAAATATTTTAAATAATACTCAAAAAATGCTAATCTCTTTAATCGCTTTAAATAATTATAAAATGTAAACAAATTGTAATCAATTTATTTGTAATAACGAATTGAATTCAAAAAATCTAATTTCATATAATTTCTGTTTTAAATCGTCTCTCTATTCGTCAAATCTTGTTATAAGTTATAATAAGAGAATTTATTTCAACCCTTTTCTCGGCTTCAGAATTGAATTCTCAATTGAAGTAAAGTAAAAGAGATTTAACACAAGTTATGCAGACCTGTTAGTGCCTCAGGTATTTTCCTCTCATGTTTCTTACATTTGCAAATAGTCAGAGAAATTGTATTTTTTTCAATTGCAAATTATGAATTCAAATTAAGCAAGCAAATCCTTTTGATATTACCATAATGAATATTTTAAGCCTTAAATCGATAAATTTAAGATCCCTTTAATTTTGAAATTACAATATTTATAGTTTGTTGCGGAAGAGGTTTTTATAGTTGTATTTGAAATTCTTATTAAATATAGTAAAGGGGGAGCGGTTGGGAGGCCTCTAATTCTGTTCAACTTTTCTGAACATCTCTTGTTTTGAGACGAAACTTGTTTTAAGTAATCGATTGCATATCTATTGGAAAATTAATATCAAATTTTACAAAATATTAGTATAAATATGTTTTTTAGGGCCAATAAAAGTCAATTTTCAAATAATTTATAAATGAATGACTGAATTGATTTCAAATCATTTATTTAAAAATCCTGTTTTAATATCTTTTGCTTCCAATTATTTTTCTATAAAACAAATCTTAATTTTGGTTTTCCTTTCGTTTACTTTTCTCTTGATTTTAGGGTCGATTAATTGATATGAGCAAGATAACTTTTTAATCAATGCATTAAATGACAGGATTTTTGTTTATTTCATTTATTTCTTTATTAGCTTCTACTTAATTTACCTTGTTAAAAATAAATTCATTAAAAAGAAAACATATTATAGATTAATAGTTTTAATAGAGCACATGTTTATTACCTTAAAGTCGCGCATTAATTGCACTTAAATAGATCATGCACATTTTCATGGGTTCCAGAAAAATTAGCATGCGTTTATCTAGGTAATTACATAACACCTTTTTTGAAACTCATAAAAGTCTACTCCTTTTCAAAATTAATAATAAATTTAAAATTAGTTTAGAAATCATTAAATAAAGTAAAATATAATTAATATTTTAATTATTGGATAACTTTTTCAACGCTTTAAAACAATTAAAGTTTTTGGCTTTTCTTAAGTAAAAATAAGACTAATATAGTAACTGAATGTTACTTTAATGTTACCTTAACTCAATTTTATTTTAAAGTATTAGACTTTATTTCGTTATTTTAAGTATTTATTTGGTTAACAATATTAGAAACTTCTTTTAAAAATAGAATTAATTACATTAAAAATGAATATAAGTTTAAGTAAAAGTTATTTCGATTTTTCAATAAATGGTTCGATAAATGATTGTCTTTTAAATAATCTTAAAATGAATGATCTTTTAATTTTCAACACAAAAATATCCGACTCTATAATGATTGTACTTTTTTTTCATTCAAAATTCAGGCATAAAATATAGGAAAGGATTAGGATTAGCCCTTAACTAACAAATCAGGAAAAGATTCTTAATGTATGCCAAACAGGAATAAACCAAATAATTCCCACATTTAATGTCTGTTTTTTAAATGAGCCATAATTTTTACATTAATTAGTTTTGATTTGTTTCGATAAACTATTATTTTATGGCTTCCATTTAACTAAAAAACTTTCATAAAAGTATTTTCAAAAATTTTCAAATTTCAATACCAACTATGAAATATTGAATTATTGATCGCTTCACTTGACTAGACTTTACTAGACTTAACTAGATAGTATTTCCAAATTATGATATTATAAAAATGAAGGAATCAATAGATTCTTAATATTAAAATTGACTCAATTTAACAACAATTTATCGATAGTTAATGCTATCAAAGAATCACTTAATTAGGAAAAACTGAGAAATAATCACAAAATAAAAATTAGTTGATTTGAGAGTTAGTTATTTATTTGAATAAAAATATATTTGAAAAGCGCTTCAAATAACATAAAAATAACATTTTATTAGATTTTACCCAAAATTTTAAGACTTAATTACCAGTAAATGATAAAATGTTTACAATTATTTCAACAAATTCCTTGTTTCAGAAGCACTCGAATAGTGTGTCGGATGGGGTCGGTTCATGTCCTGTATGTCATTTGATACTCGCCAGTACTGAAGAGATATCGATCCACATAAAGAAAGAACACAATGGGTTTATAGAATCTCAACGATTTTCCAGTAATCAAATCCATTTAATGATTCAATTATTAATTGAATTTTGTGTTTAGGAGAGAATCGAATGATATCTCCGTATACCTGTCCTATATGTGGAAAGTCTTATTTAAATGAGGGCTCTTACCGACGCCATTTAGAGAGTCATCCGGAGGCGCTGTCATCTCCCACTTCATCGTCATCGTCTTCATCATCGATCCCATTGTGGCCGTGCAGTGTATGCACATCTGTTTTTACTTCAGAAATCGGTATTATTTGAGATATATTTTTAGTTAACTAATGGTTGGATTGATGCTAATCTAGGACTATTGACTCATATGGAACAAATGAGAACCGATGCTAAGCATCAATTTGAGGCTCAAATAATTCTTAGTTGTGCCGCAGCTGAAAAGCGACACAGAGATGCGATCGCCTCTTTAAACAACAGTTTTGTTACCAACACTTCTCAAAATCCGACGACAACTCTCTCGACTTCAATGGGATCTTTGAATGAAATTAATAGAAACGCTTCTTTCAATGAGATCGTTAATCACTCAAATTTGGTTAACAACTCATTTAAATTTTAATAACAATTGTCTTCAAAATGGATTTGAAATCTAAAAATTAAGTGTAATTATACCCAAAGTTCTGTTTCTAAAACAATTTAAATTTGAAACTGTGATAAGGAATTTCTCGAATGTGGCAAAAAAGGGCTTTTAATCGAATGCAACACTTTTTCATCGATTTATTTAAGTTTAATATAATTATCGATCAATTTCTCAATTTCTTACTATTCTTTAGAATTAAGTCAAACAATACTTATTCTCTCTTTAATATACACTTTAATACATACGAATCCATAATAAAATTATGATAAACTAATAATATAATTATTGCATCAAATCTTAATTATCTATTCTTAGTGCTCAAATGAATTACCTAGGAGCATCAATTCATGTCCTTTAATGCTCAAATGAATACTCTCGACCACTAAAATAATGTTAAACTTTTAGAAGAGTTATGAACATTAACTCAAAAACTGTTATTTAAAGTATCAAAACATTTAAACATAAATTTATTTTTAATTATTAATTAGTCTTACATTTAATCATAAAAATATTTGTTATTTTTGCATAAAATAAGACTTTAAGCTCTTTTTAAAAATTATAGAATTATTAGTTGATTGAAGGCATTTAATTGAGTACTACTAAGGATATGAATTTGATCTAGGAGCAAATTCATTTGAGCATTGTGGACAGATAATTGTGATTTTGTGTAATTACTCTCTACTCTTAACTCTAATTATGATTATTTGTTTTAAACAATATTATATTATATGGCTTTTTATCTCAAATGTTTTTTCTCAACTTTTATTCTCAGAGTATTATTGCGTATAACGAGAAACAAATGTAGAATAAATCTCAAAAGATATGACTTTTTGGTGAAACAATAATTGTTTCGATAATATTTCTGTACAAATGTATATTCGGGTCCTATTATTGTTCATTATTTGATGTGTTTTTCTTTTCTTTTTTTGGACAAACGGTGTGGTAATCAAATGGTAATCAAATTACTAATTATTCGATAATCGACTCTATATTTAGTGAAATTATTAAACAAAACTTGTGATGTATTTCTTGTTTTCTCAAATTATGAAATGCAAAGAAATGATGTAAAATGAAGTGATATTTAAGATTAAGTCTATAAATGTTAAGATAAGCTAAAAGCTCAACATTTGTAATGTAATGATTTGTAGATGAATTGTAAAGCGTTTCAAACGCTTAGATGCAAAGCATTGAAAAACTGCGCAAAAGTGGTTAAATCGACCAAAAATGTATGACATATATTGTGCTCTCGTATGACATCAAATGTATTTTACATTAGATTTGATTTCTAATAAAATTCTCAATAAAACAAAAATTTAAATTTTCATTCAATCGATCGATAATTACATTCTTTACATGTGATGGACATCAGAAACTATTCGGTCGATAATCGCGATCTAATCAATGATTTCTCATATATGAAAGTCGGTGACCGACACTCACCGGCCATCAGCGCCACCCCTTCATCGCCTAACTATGAAATATTTGCAAATTTTGCACCTAGCAGCTTTATTGCAATGAAATATAGGTATTTAATTATCTATATTTAGAATTGAGTGAAAACTTACTTTAATCAGGAATTTGGGTAAAAATGGTCTCCGAGTACCAAATGTTGGCTTCAGTGCGTGGAGTGCTTTTGGTAACAGAATTAATGAACAAACGGCTGAAGAATTGTTGACATTAGCCTATGAAAACGGTATTAATTATTTTGATACCGGAGATGGTTATGCAAATGGTAAATGTGAAATTGTCCTTGGCAATATTCTCAAGAAGAAGAATTGGAAGAGAAGTTCTTATATCGTGTCTACAAAATTGTTCTGGTACAATGGACCCACTGCTCACAATAGTGGAGGTCTTTCCAGAAAATTTATAATAGAAGCGGTTGAGGCGTCTCTCAAACGATTACAACTCAAATATTTGGATATTTTGGTTATCAATAAATTGGACGGTTTGTGTCCAATGGAAGAATTGGTCAGAACTTACCGTCTTTTAGACTAAACTAATCTTAATTTAATTTAAAGGTTAGGACTATGTCTTACCTCATAAACAATGGAATTATCTTCTATTGGGGTCAGTATTCAAATAATATAAACATTAGACCGAACTCTAAATCACAAAAAAATCAAAATATTGACACAAAAGAAAAGAATTTTATGAAAAGTTATTAAATAATTTAAAATTTTTAAACTCAAACTAAGAAATTCTTAATATTTAGGAGAAAAGCATTTAATTGAATCAAATGTTATACATAACTGAAAATATTTGACCCAATTTATAAATAAACCATCAGGAACATCTCGTTTTGCTCCGATGCATATTTCAGAGGCGTTTTCTATATCTCGTCAATTCAATTGTCCCCCACCAGTTTGTGAACAAATGGAATATCATATGTTTAGTCGCGACAAAATGGAACTCTTTATACCGGAACTATTCCATAAAATCGGAACCGGATGTATAGTATGGTCTCCACTGTCTCTTAATTATGATGAGGGCATTCAATTGATAACCCGTCGAACCGCCAGTTATGAGGAAAAGTTGGCTCAAAATGCAAAACATTTGGAACTTTCAATGATTAGCGACAAACTGGGATGTGATCTGACACAACTCACTATTGGTAACTCTTTCCTTCCTTTTTTGGGTCATTACATTTGGGTATATTTCAAAACTACTGGAAAATTTGCAAAATTTTGCATTTTGCAAATTTGCAAGATTACATGAGGACAATAATTTTATTTAACTCAATTTTTTACAAAACTGTCGAATGATTTCTCAATAAAAAAAATAGAAGTCTATAAAAGTATAAATAATGAAAAAAATATGCATGTTCAAAATTGCAAATTGCAATTACCGATGCAAACCAGGAAATTTTCACTTATATTATATTACATATGTATATTATATCTTATTCATATCATATAATTTATTTTATTTTAGAATATATTTAATTTTAAAAATACTTTTAGAAATAATATGTTTTTTTAATATCCGTTAATAAATAATCAATTTTTGAAAAATTATTTTTCAGTGATGAACACAAATATTACAGTTTATAATTAATGCCAAAATCATAGCTTTAAAAATTGAATTTTTATTTTAAATATTTAAGTTTTTATGAATAGAATTTTAATTAAATATATAATTTGGTCTAGCTCAAAATTTACCAAAATTAGAATGCGTATTTTATTTCAATTAAAAAAAATTTCGCTGCCGAGGGGTATCCCTAATACACCTTAAATAACCCCTCTGTGAGCATCACTTCTATTTTTGAATCTTACTAAACTTTAGTAGCTAGTTGGTAAAATGCTTTGATAGTTTTCATTTTTTAAACTGAAATAATCTTTTTATAATTGTAGCATGGTGCTTAAGAAATGAAAATGTTAATTGTGTTTTAATTGGTCCGACGACTGTCGATCAACTCTATCAGGAATTACACGCACTTAAGGTT
This sequence comes from Galumna obvia, assembly GCA_034695785.1. NCBI lineage: Eukaryota > Metazoa > Arthropoda > Arachnida > Sarcoptiformes > Galumnidae > Galumna > Galumna obvia. The sequence continues at coordinate 6,923 of JAQFZM010001228.1, read as the reverse complement.
TGTTCTGTTTTTATGAAATCAGCTAAAAATGATTAATAAAATGACAGATCGTTCCTAAATTGACTGCAAATCTGATCGAAGAAATTGAAAAAATTCTTGAAAATAAGCCATCGTTCAGACGATTACAACACAACACATCGATTCCAGGAATTCTTCCCGAAGAAGTACCACAAACAGATGAATCAAACATATAATTAGTTTAGTAACGTATCCAAACATAAATTCTGCACAACTTTTAGACACATAATACTACATGAAATGTTCAAGATCATAAAAATACTATTATATACTAATATTATTAGTGATTTAAAAACAAACCGCTTTAAATTTGGTTGAAAATTGACTGGGTTATGTTCTCCAAAAGGGAACCGCTCTCCGGAAGGGTCGTGACATATACTATAGTGGCTTAAAATATGGATATGAGAGTCCTATAAATTTTACTTTAAAAATTAGTGTCGGGCAAACTACTTATCATATTGGACTGAAATCTTGCATGCAGGTAGAGACTATCAATCTCAACTGTTTATAAACTAGAGTCTACGCTCGATTTAACAGCTCTCGATATAACCAGACTTCGGTTTAACCAGGTGATTTTAAAAGCACAGGCAGCTCCTATGGGAGTCTTAATGTTAAACAAGCTCAATTTAACCAAATTCAATTTATACAGATTTAGTATTTCTAAAACTTTAAAATAAAACTTTTTTAAAAAATAACATTTTATTTTGAACTGTTGTCTATAAACTATAATTTTTAGTTTAAAAATTTAACCAAAAAGACAAGAATTGGTTTTCCAATTGTAGTAAAGCATAAAATTAAGATTTTGATTAAATTTATTCTCGAAGAATATAAAGTTACCGGGTTGAATGAAGCCTTAGATTCCTTAACTACAATAACCACTACTAATTGGCAATTTATTAACTTATTAACTTATAAGTCAGATTAAATCAAGTACTAAACATTAAACCTTACTTCTAATTTTGATTCAACTCAAACATTTTTTAAAGGGATAGTTTTTACTCATTATATTTACAGTTCTTTAGAGTTTAAATTTCAAGAATGTTTCAATAAAATAAAATTTTCATTTTATGAAATCCAGTAACCCTTCATACCCTAATATTACTAATATAAAGGACCCTGCTAAACTAGACCAAATCAAGCATGAATGGTCACCCTAGCTTTAAATTTAATTCGTAAGTTCATTAATCAATTATATCGTTTTGGTTAATAAATTAGAGAATAAATTATTTGAAAATTAATTTAGGAATTAAAAACATCTCAAAATTACAGATTTTAACCTATTCTCTATTATTAAATAAAATAGATGTCGTTTTTAGCAAATTTTTTTATTATTTCGATTTAACCAGAATTCGATTTAATTACCGAAATATCTGGACACATGAATGTAATTTTTAAATATCATTTACATTCATATATATTGTAGATATAATATATAAAACATGTTATAGTTTTTAATTATCTGAATAGAATTTATAAATTAAAATTGCTTGTGCAGATTTTATGTTTGGATACGTTATACTTTGATTTCGACTTCAAATTATTTGTATTTTATTGAAATTTAATGAAAGAAACCAAAGATTTCATCACAAAGTCATCACTCAATTAATACTTAAATGTTTATAATTAAGTTTGAATTAGTGTCGACACAACTATTTATGTTACAAATCATATAAACTCAACGAAATCTCGAATTAGGGATTCTCAAAAAAAAGTCATAGAATCGGAATAAAATCCTCTATTATATCCTATATTAAAAAACCTAATTATTTTGACTTAGGCTGGGACAGCTCACATATTTCTCTATTTTAAATATTTAGAGTTTAAATATTAAAATGATTTGAAAACAATTTATTAGTAATAAATTATAACATATAAATACAACTTTTATATACTTTTTTATAGAATTATAATTATAATCGATTCAATAGTTTTGGATTTATTCCAATTCTATGGTCTGTTTAGTAGAAAATCTCTAATAATTGAATTTAATTAAAATCTCTACATTTGAAGAATGGGTTAGAATTTAAGTTTAGTTTATATAGAGTTCATTAAAACCAAAGAATTAGATCTTAATATTTAGGCTTATTATTCATAAATGAAACTCAAAATTAAGTGCAATACTTAACTGTAGTCCTGAAATCGACATTACAGGGATATTGATCTTATTGAGACTTATCTCTGTAAGTTTGCTTTACCTTAAAGTTTAAACTTAAAAATAATTTTGAATTTGAGCTCATACTTAAACTCATACTTAAATTCATACTTAAATTTCATTTATGAAAACGACCGTAACTTTAATCTTCAATATAAATGATTTTGATTTTTCAATCAATAGATAACTTATTTAGCACTGAATAACTTAATAATTATCGAATTAACTATTTATCACTTTTACTGTAATTTAAAGTAAATTTGAGTCAATTAAAAGAAAATATAAAATAATTAGAAATAAAATTAATATTTATTTTAAATAAATTTTAATGATTTTAATGACTCCTAAAATACTTTTAAAAATTAAAAGAAAATACAAAATAATAATTTGACGCTTATATCGGAGGCGGAGGAGGGGGTGGAGGAGGAGGTGGGGGCTGGGGAGGAGGAGCACCAAATTGAGGTACACCAGGAGGGGGAGGCATTCCAGGAGGTGGTGGTGGAGGCGGTACATTAGCAAATGGAGGCGGTGGGGGCGGCATATTTCCAAACTGATGGGGTGGCGGCTGAAGGAATGATGCGGGCGGTGGAGGGGGTTGAGGGTGTTGTGGGTGTTGGGGGTGTTGTGGAGCCATTTGCCATCCCATAGATCCCATCATATTCATAGTCATCATAGTATTCATCGCTTCCTCATGAGATCCGTAAAACATTTGCATTGGATTCAACTGAGCAGCGGTTGGAACAGCTGACGGTGGGATTGGCATAAGAAGGGGAGCCATTGCCTGTGCGGTGACCGCAGCCGCTGTTGGCGGTGCGTCAGCGAATAGTTGATGGGGTCGATCGGCCTGAGCTAAAGGATTCTGTGCTGCCAAAAGTCGTTCAGCAGCTGAACCGTGTCGTTCTCCCTTTGCGTCCTTTTTAAAGGCATAACTTATAGTTATGGCCCGATTACAGAGATATTGTCCGTTCATCGCTTCTATGGCCGCATCCGATGCATCAAAAGAGGCAAAATTGACAAAAGCGTAACCCTTAGAGTTTCCGGTTTCCGGATCTCTCATTATTTTTGGCGTCTGAAGAATGACTCCAAACGCAGAAAATGTGTCGTATAATAGCTTTTCGTCGACTTCCGGATCCAAATTCCCGATAAAGATATTGGCGCCGACGTCCAGATTCTTCTGATGAGCCGATGCTTTGTTAACACGAATTGGTTTACCATAAAGTTTGATCATGTTCATTATCTTTATGCCATAATCTGCGTCCTCTTCAGACATAAATTCAACAAAACCGTAGCCCTGATGTGAAGCCGTGACCCTATCTTTAGGCATATGTACATTAACAACAGGACCCGCCTGAACAAACAGTTCCCAAAGAGTTGCTTCGGTAACCTTTTCGTCGAGACCGCCCACATAAATGGTCGCGTCCTGATTACGTTCAGCGATGGGACCACTTGTCATCATTTTTAACACTTCTTTCACTAAGAATTTAAATAATTATTTCAAAAACAATACAAACAAACCAAAGGATTATTTAAATTTTAAAACATTTATCATAAATAACGTCTTCTTATTCTTCACTTTTGTTGAAAACGCGCTAAAAGTCATTTGAGCCTCAAATCATCTGATTATCTGAAGATTATCTAAAGATTATATGAAGATTACCATAAAATGAGCCTAAAATTGGAACAATTAATATCATCGCTTAATAGCAGATATATGTGTCGCGAACCACAGATTAGACAATTGTCTGAATGTCTGAAAAAATTGTGCCAAACAGTGATTGTTTATGGCTTGAGATCGACCGCAAAGACATCTTTAGTTAAATCACTTCTTAAGGAAAGTAATTCTTTTTTCGCTTATATTAACTGCAATGAGTTCTTCACTAATAAAATGGTTTACGAAAACATTTTAATTCAATTAAATAAAAGAATAAAATGTTTTGAATTAAATGAAATTAAATGCAATTCTTTGTCGGATTTCATCGATTATTTTCATCAAATTTTAGTAAATTATAACAAAATTAAGGAAAAGATATCTAAAAGTAATGCTTTTAGTCAATGTATTATAGTTTTGGATTCAATTGATTCAAACCATAGTTTAATGAACGCAAATAATACTGAATTAATCACTTCTTTGACTGATTTGGAGGAATATTCACAAAATGTTTGTCCGATTACATCGATTTTTATTAGTTGTCAATCAGTTGAGTGGTTCTCAAGAATGACTTGTCGTCCGATACCAATAACTCAAATCAATTTCACAAATTATAGTTCAGAAGAATTGTTATTAATATTATCCTCTGAATCTCCAAATGGTTTCGAACCAAACTTTTATAAAAAGTAAGTTTTGTTTCAATATTTAAACCGATTTTAATTTTATTTAATTTTTGTTTAAAATTATCTCTTTTTGTTGTTTAGTTACGTTCATATAATTATCAAATCTATGATACAATTGACGCGCGATTTAAAGAATATTCGTTCCGTTTGTTTGACTAACTTTTCTAAATATATCGAACCCATAAAAACTGAAGAAATTAATGGCAACGAATCGGCAAAACTATATAAAAGATTTCAACCGATTTTAGTTCGTATTATCGAAGAATTTCCTTTAAAAGTAATACGAATAAGTAAAGAGTCTATGGAATGGTCCCAATCAATGAAATATCTGATCATCGCTTCTTATCTCTCGTCTTATAATTCAACCAAAAACGACAAAAAACTTTTTGTAAGAAATGAAGGAAAAAGAAAAGAAAGGAAACGAAAAACTGTTATCGAAGATAACGAAAGGGTCGGTCCTAAAGGGGCCACTTTTGAACGAATATTTCATATCTATAAATCTATTGTAGAATTAAATGCCAGAAATAGTGACCACTTTTTAGAAGAGAGTTCTAATGAATTGTTTTCTCAGTTCCAGGAATTAGTTTTTCTTAAATACATTAATAGAAGTGTTTCTCAAAAGAAAAGCCACTGTTTGTCGACTCAAACCAAATACGAAATATCGAGTTCTGTTACTTTGGATTTTATCAAAGATATGTCACTAAAGTTAGATCTTAATATTATGGCATTCCTTCAATTGTAAAACTTTTGAAAACATTTTATAATAACATTCAATTCAACGTTTATTACTATCGAATAAAATAATGTCTTAAATAGTTTTAATGCATATTTGGATCTCTATTTTTAGTTATAACTCACTTTTGACGCATCAAATAGTCTTATCAGATGAGCTTCTGATTACTATTTGTCGTGAATTGTGGCCAAAGCGCGTGCGTCTCCTAATCAACGGCTAAAGCATTTGAAAAGTCATTGGGTCGACATTGGGTTACATTTCCATCAATAGCTCTGATTTTTTTTACACTTCCTATTGTTTACATCAAAAATCACTTTTAAAATATATTAACATTTATTAACATATATTCGGAAAATCTTATAAAAATGATTTAATTTTATAAATTAAGTAATGTTTGAATAAAAAATACTTTTGACTTCACTTATATCGTGAAGATTTGATCCAATTTTCATATCATATTTTGAACAAAATTCAATTAAAACTACAATTAATAATATAAGAGTTATAAGAATTTCGATAAACTTTTGATAACATCTATGAGTTAAGACTTGTTATTAATTTTGAAAAATGGATGACATGAGACTATCAGAGATGGCATATCTAAATGTTCCCGACAGAGACAGAGACAAAATTCATTCACCGGTAGAATCGATGGCTTCATCATCCACTGATCTCTCAACTTTACCCATACATATGGGACAGAGAAGACACGAACAAACCGTGAGTTAGACTATCCTTTCTAATTGTTATATCATTGCGTCAATCAATTGGTTCTCTCAATATTTTTTATCATTTGTTTACAAATTCAAAAATAACTTATTAACTATTAATTAATAATTAACACAATTAATATAATATATAAAATTCTCTTAAAAATTGTTTTAAACTTTTCCTTTTTTGAACTTAAGTTAATAAAACTTTTATTTGATATACACTTAAACTCAAATAATTTGAAATAATTTTATTTATAATTTTGAGGAATTGTCACCAAATTCTCTAATTATTAAAATCATATGGAATTAATCATTACATCATCTGTAACCTTAAAATTATGCAAGTTCATCTCCACCTTTTTCCAGAAATTAAGCTTTGGTTACTTTTTTTTAGAAATGAATTCTGTTTTGTTTGACAATAATTTATTATTTGATTTTAATGTTTGAAATGTCATTAAATGTTGAGAGAAAGTGGTCTTTAAGGGTAAAACTTAACTCAATCTACAAATTGAATGAAAATTCACAAAAAAGAGAGTTCTGTTGAATGTAATCGATTTGTATATATATTTGGTAATTTTATCAATTCTAAAACTCTAAAAAAATTATTTATTTTTGTTGTAAATTTAAATTTGGTATTCGAAACAAAAACTCAAATTTACATATATTTGAAATCTTCACTTTATCTGACACTTTATCTAAATCTATAAAATGTATAATAAATTTATTTAAATCTAAAGGACCTTGCCCATTAAGAACGTAAAACCTGATCCATGAAAAAATCAAAAATCACACAACGTGGGTCGATTCTAAATTGAATTAGCTTTCGAATGGTGAAAAAATTTTTGACCTAGGTCAAACCAAAAAACGGCCAGGTCAATTTAAAGTTGACAATTTTTGATGGTAAAAGGCTGCACTTTAGTATTTAGGGCAACGCCCACCGGTATGTGTAGTATATCAATGGAAAGCTTATTAGTTG
>JAQFZM010001227.1:0-19955 GCA_034695785.1 Galumna obvia | reverse complement strand
ATTTAAGCATTAAGATTACTATTTATTTGGATTAAAAGTTTGAATATTGTTTGTTTGACAAACCTGACTCCTCCCTCAGGCAATCACTGTCTTGACTACAAAACTACATTGACCACTTTTCTGGCCGACCACTAATTCTCGAAATTATGGCCTCAGAATTCACGGAAGCGGACTTTTTTTATAATTAAAAATTTCGGTAAAAATTTTAACTTCGGAGGTCAAAATCCCGAGAATTAGTGGTCGGACATAAAAGTGGTCAATGTAGTTTTGTCTGTTTCGATGAGTAGGACATTTCATAAGCAGTATTACAGCATTGATTTTGCACTGATTGGTCAAAGAATTCTTTACTATTTTTTAAGGGAAATCGAAATAATTATCTCAAAGACCGAAAAGTATTTTGAGATCCAACAATGATTTCGAAATAGTTGTTCCAAACATCGAAATAAATGTTGATTTTAGTGTATCTTAGAATTATTAGTTTTAATATTTTGAGAATATATTAACATGATTAGTTTAATATTATCGCTGCACATAATTTACAAATATTTTAAATAATTGGAGACTATCGACTGTATTCTTTTGAAAGAGACAACTAATTACCTGATTCGAGATGTTTACTTCGAAATTCGAAGCTCGAATCAGTTAGTTATACTTACTAAATACCATTACACTAAACACTCCAATTGTGAACTCACTCGGGACCAGAAAATTGGTTCATATTAAGAGTTTTTCACTATAAGAGTGAGTACTATATAAGTGCTTAAAATTTTTATATTTTTAAATACGGTTTATGACATTTATTATTAAAATTTTAGTACAATTTGACTGAAATAATGTTTTAATCATTATTAATGATTTTTGTTAATTCTTGGAAAAAAATTAGTTATAATCACCACATTTGTAGTCTTTAATGAGATTTATTTTGTCTTTAATACACAAATTATTCCTTTTAAACTGATTTTTAGGACTAATTTTTAAACGAATTTCAATCAAATTAAACATATTATGATTATTTTAAAATAATGTTTTGTTTTCTTAATATTTCAAAAGAATTTTCAATATTTTACAGTTTTACACAACTTTTAAGTTCATATTAAGAGGTGCTGTGAATACTATACGGGACCCAAGAAATGTGTTCACATTAAGAGTTACCATTATAAATTATAATTTATAATGCATTTTGAATACAAGTGATTCGGGTCTTAGATTTTTGTTCAAATTAAGTTTTTTCATATAAAGAGTGTTTCACATTTGGAGTGTTTAGTGTAGTAATTTAGTAATACTTTTATTACTAATAAGTTATTAGTAATAACTTATTAATAATAAGTGAACAGTTCTTAAAACAAGATTTGAGGGCAAAGCCATAAGCACTATAATTACGAGCATTTTTCAAAATTTATTATATAGTCGAGGAAATTAAAAATGAGCTTTTAAAGAGCGCGCTTTAAACTTTATTTATTTGATTTTAAAAACAAATATATTAGAAACAGTAATACCATTGGATAGTATATATTCTAAGCTATCCAATGATATGCAATAAAGTAAAGCTCATTTTTTCTTTCCCCGACTATATTTTATATAAAATTGTTAAAGCTTCATTATGTTCAAATTTAAAGAAGAGTAATTATATGAATTTGATAAAATTTGTGAACTATTATTTTAGTTTCCAAAGCATATGAGAAAACAAGGTTTGAGGGCAAAGCCATAAACACTACATTTACGAGCTTTTATCAATATAATATGATATAGAGTAAATTTAATCCAAATAAAAAGATAATCAAGCATTAAAAAAAATTATTATGCTAAATTATGTTACAATGTTAGTTGAAGTTCCCATGTTACTAGAACTTTATAATTTGGTATGAGAGTCTATTAGAGAAATATTAATCCGATGGATCAAACTTTAAAATTATTTGGCCCCAAAACCACCTGACGGACATCCTGGTCTCCAGAGAGAGGTAGCACAGGCTAAATTCCCCTCAATTTCAATCAAAAAGACGAAATTTTCCCGTTACTAACAAAAGAGTTGGTCTAGGGATAGCACAGCCTACCACTCCTCTCCCTTTCCACCAAAAGAAATTTTATCCGCTTCATCCCACGGGTGGGGGGTAGGTGTTTCGATGGTCCGGTAGAGTGGGTACATGAAGGGAAAAAATTGTATGCACTGCACCCAACAGGGGGTGGGGTGGGCGGGTGCAAAACGATTACATATACTACACTTTACTACATAAATGTAGTGAAAAATATTGCGGAGAATGTGATGGTATCTATTGCTAAAAACAACAACTTTTGTAAGCACTTTAAAAACCATACTTTCATTAAAATGTAAGCCATGAAACTTTTTTTAAAATTTTTTTATCGAAATATTTCAAAAGATTAGTTACATTTAAGATGAATATTTAATGGTTAGCCAACACTTCATTTTTAATTATAAAATACTTCATAATCTTAATGAGAATCTGATTTGGATTTAATTTATATATTCTTTGACGAAATATAAAATTTATTCTTAAATTTATTAACACTTTTATTCATAATTTTAAAAGAATTGTTTCTTATTATTAGATATTTTAGCAAATTTTATATAAATATATAAATTATTGCAATTTTAAATGGCGTTTCAATCGATTTCTCTGAAAATTTAGGTAAATTTCAACATTTAGTGTACACCAGGGATGGCCAAAGAATTCAACTCTAGGGGGTGCTAGGCATATTTTAGGAAAAACTCGGCAAACCTAATACTTGTCCTTAGACATAATGTTAAATTTTTCTAATTCTAAGGGTATTTTGACGGTTTTTTGCTTCTAGTGGGTTATTCTGGAATACCCCCTTATGATTGGCCATCCCTGGTCTACATTTATTTAAATTTAGTCTAAAATTTAGCCCTAAATCTTGGGAGAACTTTATAATTTTACTGGAATTACTTAATTCAATACAAAAACATCAATACTTAACACTAGATATCACTTAAAGAGCAAAAATTGTAAAAAGTATTCATTGAAGTCACACATGTGTTGTGCGATTCAGTGTTATTCTGTTGTGAAAGAACTCTTCAAAATCAATGTTAAATTAGTATAGTTTTCTCATTTGTCACACAATCCAATCCAATCCAATTCAATATATTCTTCAATCACTTCAACTCTCGAGTGATTTCCAAAAAAAGAAGTGCTTTAATCTTCTCTTCGATTCATTCAATTATTTGATAATTAATTAATAGTTTATATAAATAATATGTGAAAATATTTGCCCAAAATATAACTTTTCGCTATCAATGACTTAAAACCTCTTCAAATATAAAAATGAAAAGATATATTATCTGGCTTAATTTCATCATATTCTTGAGAAGTTTACCTTGCACTGAAGATGGTATGATTGAAAAAGTTTTAACTTGTTCCTCTTATAAACTTAAATAAACATACTTACTTTATATTCTAATTAATTGGTATTAAATACTTTATTTGTTTAACTAATTTTTGAGAATTACTTTGTTTTGTAAACTTTATGTAAAGTTGTTTAAAAGTATAATCAAATTGAAACAAATAGACTATGTCTATCTAATTTGAACAAGTTAGTTTTTAATCTATAATTAGTAAAGATATTGATTTGAGTAATTTTTTGAAAACTGTTTTTTGCATTAATTGTTTGAAACATTGAATGCATTTCATTTGTTAAACAAAATTTATTTTAAAGTCTTAATGTTTTTGATCGAAAGAAAGTCTTAAAATAATTGAAAACTAAAAGCATAAGTAAAGCGAAATTAAGTGCTCTTTTGAATTGCATTAAAAAAAATAGTTGAATAGAAAATAGGAAAACATTTTAATTATTAATTCTGAGTTATTTTCTGTATTTCTTCGTTGAGTTTTACTCTTAAACTAAGCCTTTCCTCTATTTGAAGGCATAAATTCAATAATCCGTCGGTTCTTTAATTTGAAGTTAAGTTAACTCTAAAAACATTTTTTTAAGAGAAAAATATAGAAAATAAACACAAGAAGAAAGTCTAGTATTACATGACTTCAACTGAATTGTAATGACAACAATAATAACATGATTTTGGTTTCGCTTATGTAACAAATTCTTTATATTTTGAGTAAAGTGTGAAAAAGAAAAAGTGTTAAGACTCTGATTTATTTTTCAATTCTTTAGGGCATTAATTCTTAGATCTAACCAATAGTTTTGTGGTTCTTTTGGTTCCTCTCTTCAGTTGTTTTGAATGAATTGAAAAAATTGTTGTTTTGTTGAGCCTTAAAAAACGAGTACCGGTTATGAGTTGTCCAATGGGTTCCCAAATGACTTGAATTTTAGTTTTTTTTTTCATTCAGGAATTGAGTCACGTTTGCATTCATACAAATATTCACTTTTGAATCAGTATTGGGACGAATCTCTCCTTTTTTTGCCAATTATGGCTTTCCAGTTATGACTTAATATTCGGCACATTCTTCCACCGATCGAATTACGGTTAAACTTTTGGGAACTCCATATCATTAAATCGATTCATTCTTTTTATTCATAAATGGATTACAAATATATTCGAACAAAACTGAAATCACATAAATTGAGTGAATATTTCCGACACTTAATTAATTGGATTAATTCATTCAATCGATAAATAAATTAAATTTTGTTATCAATTGTTTCTAATATTTTCTTCAAATTCATAATTAGATTTGTTGTTAACATAACCATTAAATTTGTTTCATTTGAATCTTGTATTAAATAATTTTATATTTTGAGTCACAAATGAATTAAAGAGATGCTCAAGGTACTTTCATTTATAAGAATGCATTTTTTCAAAAGAATATTAATATTAGAGAGAAAGCAAAGAAATATATATATTTTACTCGAAAAGTCAAAAATTATTTTAATTTATACCCTTTGAGTACAAACAATAACAATAAAATCTGTTTCAAAGATAATCTAGATTCTAGATCAATTTAATGCTCACAAATTAACTTTAATATGAAATGAAAAAGTTTTCTATACAACAAAATTGATTTTAGTTACTTGTTTAATCAAAGATTGTATGATTAAGGCTAAGGCTATTGTATAATCTATATATAAATTATTCTAGGTAAAATATTGATTTACATATTTATTATAAAAAGTTTCATATTTTGTTTATCTCTGAATAATTATATGTTTATTATTATATCTTAAATTCAATGCTGTCGTCAAATCAAATGTTGTGTAAATGTTTTACTAAAATTAAAACTGATTTACAAGTTTTGGGATATATTTGGAAAGTATTCAGTAGTTGTAGTCTTCGCGAACATTAATTTAGAGGAAACCAGAATTTGATTAGTCGTGAAAATATAGAATCAGTAATTCGACCGTTCCTTCTGTTAAGTCACGGGTTGTGTCGACTCTTTTGGATGATTGAAAAATTTTGTCAAAAGAAATTCAATAAACTATTGAATGGAATTTTGTTATAAATCAGAGAAATCTCTCTCTCTCTCTCTCTCTCTCTCTCTCTCTCTCTCTCTCGCGAGTCATTTGAAGTAAATTTTATGTTGAGATGTGTTCATCTCTTCGTCTTATTTGTAAAATTTGAAAACCAATGAAATAAATTTCAATTTTGTCGGACATTGTATTCAGGGATAGATTTTTCAAATGAAAGTTTCGTTGTTTCGACTCTTCGGTCAACTTTTTCACAATAAAATATCACACTTTTTCTGCTGGAATATGTTTTGATGCAAATTCATACAAATATTTGAACCAATTTTGTGACTAAATCACTAGAGATACTTTTGTTTTTGAAAAATTGTGTCTGGTTCAAATTAATGAATAAAAAGCTACTCATTTGCAATATTTTTATATTAGATATAAACTAGAATTCGGTTCTAATGTATAGACTTTTTGTGGAATTATTTTGAATACCAAATGAAAAAAAGCTATGAATCGGTTTTGCGATTATTACTCATAGTTTGATGTAAACCATTAAAAGCGAGAATAAATTCCAGAAAATTACCGCGAAATTGATCTGTAAATCATTTTCAAAAGCGTTTTATTATTTTTGTTATTTTGAAATATTAATAACTAATACATGTTTTGTGTTTTTTTTGTGATTAATGATTGTTTGAATTAATTTTCGAATATAATTAAAGATTATTCGCTCCAAAACTTATATTAAAAGTTAAGTTTAAGAATAGATCTAAAAATTAGTGCCGAATAGTAATGCAGTGAATTGGGTGTAATGGGTGTGGAATACCATCAAAATCGGGTGTATTCTGTTTCACACGCAAACAAATTATGGCAAAAGTGCAAAACCCAGCACTTGATATGACTTAACGGTATGTAAATTTATCACAACTTTTTGTATCAATTTAAGGCTCGCGGCGCACATCCATTACAAGTATTGTAATTGCTTCTGGGCATATAATACTATTGATCAGTCTTTGTGCATATGTGCTCTGCCTATGTTCTGCCTGTGCTCTGCGGCCTATGGGATACTCACAATCACTGCTCTTTATTAATACACATAACGAACCAAATTCACAGAAATATTGGAAATATGGCACGAATTCAAATATATATATAAATTGTGTATATATTGCGTATAACTGTTATCACAAAGAAATAAGGAAACAGTGAATCACAAAATCATCACTTTTTCAAATAAAACACAATTATATAAAATTAAAGTTCATTTGTTTTTCAATTACTTTTGGATTATTCGCTCAAAAAGAAATTGAATGAAATCTCAAATTTCACTTAAAATAAAGTTTTTTCTTTTATTTAAAATTTAAGGTAAAATAAAACTAAAATTAGAAAATGTGAACACTTTTTATGTTTGTTTTGTATAGAATTATAATAATTCGATTATTATGTGAATTGACTTAACACTAGTCACTAGTCTTTGATAAAAAGTGACTTAACAGTCAATACTCAGAGAATTGCAGTGAAGTCATACTCACGAATAGTTGGGCTGTAATTCAAGCGTCGAAATCAAAGTTAATTCTGACGGATTGGTCATCACTTCAATGATCGCAAAGTGTATACAATATTTTCTTTCGAATTTCTATTTTTTGATATTCAAAGCGTTTGTAAATAAAGTTAATTTTGAAATTTTATCAAAAATTTGTTCATAAAATTCTATTCATTTCATCTGTAATTCAAAAGAATTCGATTAAAATCTTCAAATGAAACAATTTTTGGCTCAAATATGAGAAACACTGATTAGTTTTATTTTCTAATACTCAAGGGTTCGATTAGTTACCAAGAACAACCGCATAGATTCTCAACTAGCAATCAAATCCAGATTTTTCTTTAATTAACTCAACACAAACTGATTGTAACTCTTTTTTTTGCACAAAAGACTCAGATTTCAAATATTGAAGCAAAAGGTTTATGAACACAGAATAAACATAAGGAATGTTTATATAAGTGAGACAATTGATAAAATTGTGAGCTTGGTCATATGATGATCAGACATTTATGTTTCTTTGATTATGAAAAGGTTGACTTACTAGAGCTTATTAGAGATGAAGTTCGTGTCATATGAATTATTGGTTTTTCCAGTGGCGGCATCGGATCGGCCACTATTAACATGTGCTGAGTTCACAAACATAAAACATAATCTTTTATAAGATTCAAACATAATTATTGCGGACAATGTTTTCCTGAATCCAATATATTTAGACTTATCTCAAGGAAGTTAAGCTCAATTCACAGCAAACTTCAATAGTTTTGTTGAAGAAACAGATTATTTCCAACCGTTTTCTTACAGTTATTTAGACTTTTGCTAACAATTTATAGTCTAAAAGTTGGATCAACCGAAGCACTGATCGCCAATTAGATGTTGAACTCAATTATTTAGTCGACATTACTCTTCGTCTTTCAATTGAAAAGAAATTTTCAATTTTAAGTATATTTTTGATTAATTGAACCGAAGAATAGTTTTAATGATTAAAAAAAGAGGTTTCGGTTATCTCTTTATGCGAACAATCATTTCATTTGAAATTAATATTTATTTCATAAGATATTAATATATTTCCAAATAAAAAATACCAAACATTTGAGTTGATTTGCACGCAATGATCACTCTTTGCAAATGTTTTTCACATTTGGAACAAAAAAATGGTTTGGTTTCGGTTCCTAAATATTATTTGGTTTTTTTCTCTACAAATGTAATTGAATATTGAATTATGTAATGAATTCCGTGATTTGTTTCCGGAAATATTTAATATTTAAAGCAATAAATATTCAATTTTATCACAAAACCTAATAATTCGTTAAATTATTTATAGAGAAATTGAATAAAAATATGATAAAAATGTTGTTTTGAACGTTTGCTCTTTTAGTCTCTTTAAAAATTTAGTTTTCCATCCCTTCTATTCTTTTATATATCATTGATTCATCCATTGATTCATTCACTCATTCATTCATTCATGGTCATTTTATGACTAATACATATCTATTCCAGATATAAATATGAAGAATATGTTTGGAAGAGAATATAAATCCTGTCATTTCTATCAAATATTTCACGCGAATACAAAAAAGAATAGAAACCCCCAAAAGTAGTCTCTTTTCGTGAAAGCGTGCAATACTCTAATGCCTGACACTTATGTTATTTCATTGGAAAGGGAGAGCGAGAGAGCGAGAGAGCGAGAGCGAGAGCGAGAGAGAGAGAGAGAGAGATACTGATGTCACGCAAACTTTTTGAGAGGACTATATTTTAATTTAGCGAATTTGGCTCTTTTGTGGACTTTTGTTGCAAATAATGATACCACAAAAGAGACCATTTGTTGACATAATAGAGAGCAAAGAATACATTGCATTACTTTTCTATACTTTTCTCTAATTGTATCGCAATATTTGATGGCTGTCTTCAAAATTATAGAATAAGAAGTATTACCACTCATTTCTCTCGACATATATATCACAACAAATTAATTCGTTCATACATTCAGTCTTTGGTTCCCTTATGTTATCTTCCATTGAAATAAATTTCGACAACAATTTAGAGCAGTCTTTCCATTAATACAACCTTTTCTATGAGTCTTTTCTATGAATTTTGAAATATATTTTCAAAGATATAAATTTAATGCACTTTTAAAGTTGTTTTAAAAAAGAGTTTATTTTCAAATTTGTGAATACATTTTCTCAAATTTTAATACAATTTCAAAATTAAGCCATAGATTAAAAACATTATTCTCTCTCTCTCTCTCTCTCTCTCTCTCTCTCTCTCTCTCTCTCTCTCCGCATCTTTTGATAGATCGAAATGAGCTGAGAGTTTAATCGTAGGCAAACATTGAGTATTAGTCGGAACATCAGGTGTTTCTGACTCTCATTGCAGTAAAGATAATATTCTTGTCTCTAATTAACAGAAGTCGTCACAAAATACATGAATTGACCGAAAAGAACCAAAACTTTGACAAAAGAATTAGATTTTGTTAAACGAACTCAAAATATATATTAAATGATTTCATTCGAGTCAATAACTGAAACAACTTTTCTATTTATCTCTTATTTACAAAATGAACTCAAATTATACTTTTCCTATAATTAATATAAGAAATGTTAAAAACACTGGACTAAAGTGTGTACTAGCTCAAATAGAACACTACTTAACTAGTCTTCTTTTTAATAAAATATGTAAGCAAGATATAAGTAAATAAGAGAAACTTTTATAAACCATTGATAACACTTTTAATATTTAAGAGACAAAAAGTATGTATTTTGTGTTATTTCTAAAATTTAATTTATCGGACAATGTTTATGTTATAAATTGATAATAACTTGCTCAAATTATAGGCCTATATTGAGCGTCAGCTTTGAGTAAATTACTTGACTCAGCGATTGGTATCATTAAAACGACTCATTTGTCAGAGCCGTACGAAAAGAGTGACTACAGATCACACAAACATCTTATAAAGTATACGAATTACTCGCTTTAAGTCGACATTCATCGCAAATCTATTGTATAATTGATTATTTTCTTTCCTTATTTTCTTTAATAATTCTGTTTGTTTTCCACTGAATTTCTCTTTTTTTTCTAACTTTGATTCAAATAAAAAAATACTGAAAATATAATTAATAAAAGATTAATTGATTTCTCCTTCAAATTAATATTTTTTGTTTGTCTTATAATAAATTAATGATTTTCTCATACATCGAGACCTAAGAAGTAAACGATATATCATTTGTTTGACATATAATTCATTGACTTTACATTTGTTTTTTATTTTGTATTTTTACTCAAAATGTTTGGTAAAACAAAATTCATTGAATATACATTTGGAAAAACATGTTTTGTCATTTTGATCTATTACATTTTTATACGTTTTATATGTTTAATCTATTCAGGACTGATTTAAATTCAATGAATTGAAGCTCATTTTAATTTACTAATTAGTAAATTTATTAGTATTTAATACATTTTAAACAAATTTTAAGTAATAATTCTTTCGACAATTAAAAAGTAAATTTATTTAATGGTTTTTACATTAAGAGTTGATTTCTTGGTTATTCTCCTTTTTTGAATCGCAAGAAAAACATTCTTCAAAACAAATTAATTCAGTGGAAATAAATAGAAATATGAAATTTTGAAACTCAAATCTGTAACAAAAATACTATTTTATATAATTTCATCTTTAAAATATTATTTTATAATATTTGCAATAATTTTTAAATTAAAAAAATTATTAAAAATATGCAGAAATTCTCAAATATTTTGAAATATTTATTAAAAATTCTAATATCAAAGTAACTTTACCTTGACATTATATAATTTTTCATGATTAAAAAATATATAGAAAGTTTATTATAAAGCAAATTATAAATCTGATCTTGCTTTATCTCATATAGTTCATATGCTAGGATTAATAAACTTGTAAATTATATTTATTACTTATTCTTTTATCATTGTTGAAGATTTTGTGTGTGATTATGTTTGATATTATTTTACAAAATAGAGGTTTGAATTAAATAAAAATTAAATTTTAAAAATTATAATACATCTCCTTATAAAATGACCACATACTAAATATTCTGTTTGGTTTTAATTTCCAATTAAAATTTTATTTCTAAAAAAATACAAAACACTATATGGTTTACCTAGATAATTTATTTACATTTAAAAGAATAGATATGAATTCATTTCATATTTCAAACATTTTTTATACAATTTGTTTGAAAAGTTTTTGTAATATTTGTTATTCAAATCTTCCAAAATAGTGAACGAATTTAGACAAACCCTTCAAATGCTTTGAAACAATGTTTGCTTATTATTATTTTTTTTTTAAAAATATCAAAACTATACATCATTTGACAAAAGTGTCGACTCATATAATGATTATTAAGTCCTGTTTTGCAATTCCAGTCCATACATGAAGTATTGATTCCAAACAAATCATTTGTTTGATTGACACTAATATCTGACAAAATGTCAAATAAATGAGACAAAAGGACTTCGTTTGTCATTTAAATGAGTCAAATGTGTTGTAAATAATCGAATTAAAGCTTAAAATATTCTAATTTAATGAAATCATTTTAAGCCTTTGTATGCAGAAAAGTATCCGGAAAAGTAAAGTAACATAAGTTTGAATTTTAACAATTATTGGTTAAAACGTGTCTTTATTACCAACAGTTTATTAAAGAAGAGCTCAGAATACGAATTGAGTTCTTAAATAGAAGTCATTTTATTTATTATGTAATTATATTATGAGTTTTGTATGGATTTCTTTAAAGATAAGAAGATTTGTTGTCTTTTAATAAATAATTTAAACCAAATGTAAGCCTTTTATTAAAGTTATTTTAGAATTTATAGAACTTTTGTATGAAATAATTCATTTAAGCCGTGATCTGGTTGTGAGGGATGGCTAATAACTCATTTATTCTTTTCTCGACTGGTCTTCCAGTGCTGTTCCACTGGTGTTCCACTATTTTCTAAAGACCACAGTTTCTATGCTTTTCAGGATTAGCCCAATTGTAGAGAAATTGCCTTCACTGTTGCACAAGAGCTTAGGATTATATACACAATTGTTACTACAGTAGTGTTCATGAGTTTGCACAGCATTTGGCCAATTGATTATCGCTGGCACTGACTGACAAAACCTTAAAAACAAAGTTTACTTTATTTACTTATTATTATTATAATTATTATTCATATCTTCTGCTTTGAATCTGAAAACAAAAATTAAATTAATGGATAAATTTATTATAAATGAGGTCAAACTTTGGATTATCTGACACACAATCGACCAAAAGTTTTGCACAAAATTTAATTATAATTATAACACTTTTCCTCAACTAATATATTGAATCATTTATTAGTTTAAGTGAAGATTATTTTCAGGTATTTTCGCGCTTTAAATATAAAAATTCTTCAAATATTGTTAAAAAGTAGTTTTTAAGCGCTATTAATGCTATCATTTGAGTAGTTATTCAACCATTTATTGATCTTAACTCAAACCATAATATCAGAGACTTTAATGAAATAATTGCGTGTTTTATAAGCCCTCACTTTTAATGAATTAAGATTTTATTTATTATTAATAAAATTCAATAAATAATAAGTTTTCACTGTTTTCCTGTTTAATCCAAAATTGGAATTTCAGTCGCACGCCATCACTATTTTATATATATAATTTATCATGATACTTTATGATAAATTTTTCCTAGTCTAAGTTATTGTTGATCTAGTTAATAAAAATTAATGAATTCAAAGGTTTAATAAAAGAAAGAGATTTAAATCAATTCTTATTCAAATATTTCAATGTTTTCAAAGTATTCTATATTTTTATTTTTATTTTATATGAATTTATTTTATACAAAAACGGAATATAAGAAACGTTTTTCAAATCCATCGAAATTCAATATACAGTGTATTTGTTATTCTGTTTATTACAGATATAATAGACTTAATATTTAAATGAACGAACGCTCGAATAAATAGCAAAATCACGTCCTTTGAAACGTGTGGGACATCACTATATCACTACAATTACATAAACAGAGTTTGTATGACCAAAGAGTGATTCGATCACATCTTTTCATTTAAATTTTGTACTTCGATTACAAAATTATTTTCAATTCTTACAAAATTTTAGTCATTTTCTTCCAATTTATTATTAATTATTATTTTATTTATTTACTCAAGTAACTTTTTGAAGACAATATTTGGAAAAAAATTTATATTTTTTGTGAGATTAAAAGGGGTCATAACAAGAGTGAACTCAATTTATTCTTTGATGGCAATTACTTAAAAGAGTAAATCATTTCTCATTTCTGAAGCATTTTTTTCGATAAAAAGTTTAACGATTTTAGTATCGATAGATTTTTGGGTAAATTATACAAAAAATGAATTATTTTTGCTATAAATTTGAGTTTTTATTTAATGGCATTTATGGAGAGCCAGCCATCAGGTGCTGAGACCATCTCAACGGCTAATTGTGAATATCCACTAATGGCTCATTCAAATCGATATCTGTGTTTGGCCAAAGTGGAGGTGTGACCCATGTATGTGACACTCCATAACACTTTGTTTTCATTGTTGTATTAATAATAGAGAATATTCTGGTAATAAAGGAATAGTTGGCAACACGTGACCAGAATTCACTTCAGATCACAGAAAAACGACTCAATTAGACCCAAATTTTAATGATAATTACAAATTACAATCAGTTGAGACTCAACTTAATAACTCTCATTTCAGGTTCAGCTTTTGATTATAAAGAGGAGCGCATCAATCAATTGTGGAGTTCAATTAGATATAAGCTATAAGCTATAAACTATAAGCTTGCACAATTGCTCTCTACTTTTACTCTGTTTAGAAAATAATACATTTTTACGAATCAAATAAATTTTGTTTCACACAAATTATTATTTCCTGATTTGCATTCTTTCAAATTAAATACAGAAACGATAAAATGACTGCATTTCGGTTTTAAAACTTTAATCTCATTATAATATTTGGCTTTTGTTCTAATCTTACTCTTAGTTCATATCATTTAGTTATGAATATTCTTTGATATAATTTAATATAAATTAACAATTTTTATAGAAGTGATAACATTTTTTAAAGATATTTGTTTAAATGAAATTTTCATAATTTGAGACTAAGTTTAAAGAATTAAATATAAGGACTAATATTTGTATAGTTTTTGGGCAAATTTTTAAATTAATTTTGTTTTCAGTTCTCAAATAGAGTTTTGAAATAATAGTTAATTAATATAAAGTAAAGTAAAGTATATTTAAAACTAATTAATTAGTGAAACAAATAATTGATTTATAAGAAAATCCTTATTATTTGTAGAAAATTATTTGTTCGACGGCGAAGAAATGCCTGAATTCGCTGAAAGTATACCAAACATAACGGTTCCGATCGGCAGAGAGTCACGAATGCCGTGTATTATCAATAATTTAGGCACATATAGAGTAAGTGATTGTCATATGACCATGCTAGTTTTCTAATCTTATTGCATATATGAACATAAAGGCTGCCTGGCTTAGAATCGAAGAAAAGGATATCTTAACAATTCATCATCACGTGATTACACGCAACTATCGGATTAATCTTTTAGACAATCACAACGATAATCGAAATTTTATTCTTGTAATCAAAAATGTCCAGGAGTCAGATCGAGGAGGGTATGTCTTCATCCAATCAATTAATTTAGGCCTAAAACTTGTGTTTTTAGGTATATGTGTCAAATAAATACAGTTCCTATGAAAAGTCAGGTCGGATTCTTAGATGTGGTCGTCCCGCCCGACATCTTAGTTGATGAAAGCAGTAGTGATGTTATTGTTAACGAAGGATCGAATGTAACGCTTAAATGTCGTGCCAGAGGTTATCCTCCGCCAGAGATAACTGTAATCCTCATTAAATTTTTTCAAAATATCATTCAATCATTTATTTTTTCAGTGGAGGAGAGAAGACGGGGAACGCATACCATTGGGAGAGTGGAAAGGAAAAAGATATAGCAGTGAGAAATTATTCCAAACAAATTATATCCAACATTTTTCACAATATAAACCCCTTTTAAACCAATCGATCGAAACTTTGTGGCCCTTATTATTGATTCCTTATTATAGAGTTATCCCTCAGATATAGATTCTCTAATTCCAAGATTTATTCAAAGGTTAGGCATTTTGTTTGACATTTGGTTACAAAATGGGTTTAATTGTGTCTAAATGACCAAAATTTAAGTCAATATTTTTTCTAAAAAAGGCAACAGAACTGAAGGCGAAAATTTGAACATAACTCGAGTGACCCGGTATTCAATCAATAATTGAGTTTCTAAAATAAAGTCAATTTATGAGTAATACCTTTAATTTTAGGGTACATTCGGGGGCCTGGCTTTGCATAGCGTCAAACGGTAATTATATTTTATGTATTACTTTCTCAAAACCAGAATTGTTTGGCAGAACTCGAATGAGTTATGAATATTAATCTCCCGCTCAGCTAAAGAGTGAACTACACTGTTGTAAAGTGGACTGGAGTGAACACATAAATTTTGCTAGCACCAATTTTATGCAAATTAACTTTTCTATAATTAATTGAATATAAATTTATATATAAGTAATAAATTGAGTTTAAAAATAGTGAACTCATTTGTTTATTGAGTATTAGTTGCAGACAATATAAACTTATTTAGAAGAAATACAATCGATTTGTGGTAATATTGAATGCAATCAATCATTTGGCGAACGACCGAACAGGTGTTCCCTATGAAAACTCATTCAATTATACCGAATTGTGAACTCCTTTAAGAGACTAATGTTATCCTTATTTTCTTCTTTATAGGTGTTATGCCATCCGTTAGTCGAAGAATATTACTTCACGTGCAGTGTATGTATCCATTCCTAACATATAAACTCATTTTTCTATAAATATTCACTGCTTTTTGGTTTAACTCTGAAAATTCAGATATTTTTACTCTCAATTTCAGAGAAATAATATTAAATTTTGAGTCAAACCGTTTCACTATATTCTCAAAGAATTGCCATTTCATTAGATCACAGTTTTAGAGAATCCAATTGTTTCGATCCGATTACAAAGAATTTAGTTTTGGATTAGATTCTGTTTTCAAAAACATACTTCTCTTCACACATTTCCTCCGGAAATAAATCAGTTAAATAAACTTAAGACCATTTAATTACAAATTAATTTAATTAATTGTTTTTAAATCCTTTTAAAATTAGTTTTTGAGATGTTTTACTCATATATTTTGTAATATGTCTCTTAATAAATTAACTATAAATTACAAAGTTTTTTATTTAACCAAGTTTATATTTAAAGATGTTAAAAAACAAATTAATTTTAAGATATCACTAAAGTTTAGTGAATAAAACTTTTATTATTAAAAAAAATGAAAATCAATTGTTTCGATTCATTAAATTATAGCTCAAATATTATTAAAATTTTGGTAAAGATTTGAGGAAAAGTAGGGAAAAGTTCAAAGAAATGGAAAAAGTTTATGAATAGTAATTTAGTTTCAAATTATTAATACTTGGGTTTAGTTTGACTTAAATGTAGCAAAAAATTATTGAATTAAATGAGACATCAAATGATTAATTGAATTAAAGTAAAGCAAACATTTTTAAGCAAAGCTTTGAGGGATATTTCCATTGATTTCATGCATTCATTGGAGACAAACGAAAAACAACTTAATGTTGAGTTCATTAAAAAGAGTCAAATAAGTCGATCACAAAACTAAATAAAATGATTTGATTTTAAGACAATTTAGTTATCAAAACATAATTAAATATAAGTTAATACAAGAAATACAGAGAATAAGAAATTGAATTAAATTAAGAACTCTTTGGTCAGAATTAAAGTCTTTCCTCCAATTATTTCATTTGTAGTCTCACCACAGATATGGTTACCCTCTGTTTCCGTTGGGTCAGTACTGAGTTGTTTGTTAAGTTTTCTAGTATTAAACAAACTAATGATTGCAATGTTTGCACGTTTAGAGCGCCGTTAGGCAAGAATGTCTCACTGGACTGTCATATCGAGGCTTTTCCTCCACCGATCAACTATTGGCTCAATGATAGCATCGGTATATTCGCCACAAATGATAAATACGAAATCTCTGTCAAAGAGAAGGGCTATAAAAGACATTTAAGGCTAACTATTCTTCAACTTCAAGACAAAGATCTTGGTAATTATCACTGCTTTGCCAAGAATGCATTGGGAGAAATGAAGGCCACAATTAAACTATACGGTCAGTAACTTTCGATTCAATCTTTTTTTACTTTCACTCAACTGAACCTTAAAAATGATTTATTCCGTGGATCTGATTCACAGCCATTGAGATAAATGAGCTCTCAATCAAAGAGAGTCTAACAAACAGACGACAGAATAATAGGAAAAATATCGAAATATTCAGCGATAATAAGTATTACAATAAATATTATGGACGACAAACCAATAACTCGTTTCCAAATTCTATTAATTCTTATTTTTCATCAAAAAACTCGTTTTTGTTTCATAAATTTTTAATCAATTTATTAACGCTTTCATACCTCTTGTCTTTTGAGATAAACTTAACTTAAATTTTTAGTAAATTTATTCATTTAATAATTATATAAAAAAAAGAAATATTTTGTGATTTTATACACAAT
This sequence comes from Galumna obvia, assembly GCA_034695785.1. Classification (NCBI taxonomy): domain Eukaryota; kingdom Metazoa; phylum Arthropoda; class Arachnida; order Sarcoptiformes; family Galumnidae; genus Galumna; species Galumna obvia. The sequence goes on along the minus strand of JAQFZM010001227.1, from coordinate 2,390 downwards.
TTTTAGTCCAAATTTATAAAAGTTTAATGAAATTGTTTTTGTGATTCAGACTTGAAATTAGTTTAATAAACATAAGTCTGACTTCGATTTAGATTTTGTCTGTTTTTAAGAGATTTTAAGAAAAAAAAACACAATTTTTTAATTAAAACCATTTAAACATCGATTTGGAAATTCTTCAAGAATTGAGTCTTTACTTCAAACACCAATTATCAGGTATTTTATCATTTCATCATTAAATTAATTAGATTTAAATCTGGTTCATGTAATTTACAGGTTCATATGAGTCAGACAAAAATCTACGCGAATTCTTAATAAGAAAATTGAAAACGTTTTTAGATATTTTTTAAAAATAACATTTGTTTTATAAATAAAAAAAAAGTAAATTTCGTTTTTATTGAATAAACACTTTGAGATAATGAACAGAAAAGTAGTGAGAGTTGAGAGACATGTAATTTATTGGTCCAATGCTTTTGAAATTCTATTCCGAATGTAATTATTAGAAAAAAATAAAATAAAATTTGTATAAAAAATTCAAATTTCAAAATAATTTAAGTGAATCTAATGTTAACTTATTTTTCGATATCAACGATGGCTGAAGTGTTCGACAAATGGAGTGTCTCTTTCTTTGACTAAAAGAGTGGTATTTCTCAGTTTTGTTTTGATAAAACCTTTTCAGTGTAATAATATGGTTTTAACCCTTTTTTATATTTATAATAATAATAATAATAATAATAATAGATCTTTAAAAGTGACAAAAAATAGTCTTATTCATTTTTTGAATTCATTTTTAAAGGTCTGTAAAAAAATCTAAAATTGTATTTAATATAACGTGTATTATATATAATTTATAAACAAATAATATTATATGTATTTTATAAACAGTATTTCATCACAAAGTCTTCATTAGGGTAGAGGTTAGCAACGATTCGTTTCATATCATAGGACTAACATTTTAGGACTAAATTCCCTTTGCAAACGTTTTACCGCCATTTACCTAGTTCAAAATGAGTGCATATAAATACTTTCTCTATAAACCAATAAATTCGAAAAGCATTCATAAATTATGATCGAAGAAAATGAAAATGTTCTTGTTCAATGATGAAATTCATCTATTTACAAACTCTTTTAATTTCTTATAGATGTACTAGATTGTTTTGCTCTGGAGAGATAGTCCAGTAAATGTAGCGTTTAATGAGATTCATTTGATGTCTTCAATTATTCACTAACGGCTCATAAAATCATTTATTTGTTGTGAATTAAGAGCACAACTTTTCTCAGGAATCAAATTTTAGCCAAAGATTTCTTTCAAAAATAGTCTTTTATTTAATGGTTTGATTGAATGCGAAAATTTCGTCCCAAAAGTCTTAATCCCTTTTATCAATCGATTGATTTAATTAACTTTAAATTAATTCATCGAAAAACCTATAAATAATTAAATTGTTTTCTTTAAGTAATAGACTTTGCAATCAATTAGTAAAGACTTAATGAAATAAAGCACACGAATTGTGTGTCAACAGAATACAATTTTTTCTTAATTACAACAAAATCTTAACAAATCTTTAGTTTTCATTAAATCTTTGATTTCTCAGAGAAATATTAAGTTCAAATAAATCCAAAGTTTTGAGAATTTCTTATTTTTTAATTAAATTATTTTTTTGAATCAATTAAAGGGAATTAAGAATAAATTTGAGATAAAAATTTTAAAATTTAAAGAATATCCCTTTAATTTAACAATAAAAGTAATAAAATAATTTAATATTTTGTCAAATTATCTAGTAACAAAATAGTACAGAACAACAAATGAGATATTAGTGACATCTGGTTTCAGAAATCATGTCTTTTATACAGTTTATTAAATATTTTTATTAATTTTAATACAAAACTATTGAAAAATGAAATGTAATATTTCTTAAAGTAATTTCAATAATATTAAAAACAAAAATTAAATAATACTTAAGAAAATAATAATAAGAAAAGATTGTTTAATATCTATTATAAACGATAACTAATGATTTGTTATTACAGTTAAAAAGTGTTGAGAACGTAAATGAAAATCACTTCAATGCAAATGAAAATCACTTTTAGTGCCAAAACTGAAAGTTTGTATAAATCGGTGAATAATTCGAAGAATGAAATTTAAATGAAAAATAGTGTCGTTTATTTCAATCACAGGGAGTCATAACCTTTCAAATGTATTAATAATGAAATTATTTTAAATTTTTATTGAATTTAACTAAAAATTGATTTTATTTTGCGTTAAAGTGATCTTCATTTGTGTTGAATTGATTTTCTTTTGCGATCTCAACATTAGAAATGATTTTCATTTGCGGAAAGATGATTACATTTGCGTCTCTTTAAACCTAGATGATTTTCATTTGCGGAAAGATGAT